>JZKD02S1746616.1:496602-509369 GCA_000966675.3 Picea glauca | reverse complement strand
TTGACATCAACCAATGACATCAATCAAACCAAACCATTTACATCAATGACATATGATCCAACAATCTCCCAAGTAATCAAACCATTGGCATCAATGACAACATGATCCAACACGTTTCTCCTCCTAGATTGGCCAGCAGAACGAATTTCTGGGATTCATAACTGTAATTCAAGTTCAAATAAGTTAAAATAATAGAATGCATCAACACACAAGGATGGAATTACTTGTGTAATATGTCGGTTCACATTACTTGCAGGAATTGAATCAGGATGAAGAGGATATCTTGATGTTGGGAAACTACAACTTCTCTCAACGTCGATGTTCTCAGGAGGATGAATAGTCGCTTAGTATCTTTTGATACAATACCTGTATATAGAACTAATTTATACACAGCTAATCTAAAAACCTTGTAGAAGAATTGAAAACACAGTTTCATCTAACAGTAAACCGATGGTGATTTTTTTTTCTTTCGCTACAAACCCCAAGGAATGTACTATAAATATTAGATACTAACCAACTTACATTAAAAGGATTGGAAGGATTTGTGCAAAGGTGCTTTAAAAAATAGCTTGCAATGATATTTTGGGACCGACTCCATCCTTGACGTTGCATGTAATATTTTGTTATATAAACAAGTGGTATTACAATAAGAATAAATGCAGGCTTTCGTCGCATCGTAGGGGCAGAGTAAAAGAGAAAAGAGAAGGAAACGCGGGGTTGTGTGAAGTATGTGCAACCAATCATAATGTCTGATTGGAATTGAAGCATTAATAAAAAATAAAGACAAGAAGAATCCTCTAGAGGCGCAGAGAAACAACAAGACTTGTTATGGACAGATTTAACCACCCAACGCAAAGATAATAAAACCAATAGGCAAAAAAAAAAGGTGCAGAGTAAAAACAATGGGGTTTTTACGAGATTTCAAAGGTGGATGCAATCTAACTGGGAAAGGGTAGGAAGCAAAATAAAGGAGCCAGAAACCCAAAAAATTACACCAACCGTTACCACAATCCATCTAAATGTAAATCCACATACAAAATTAAACTATTTACAATTGTGAAATTTAGACATGTGTACCTTAAGTGAAGGTGAATATTCTGATCCTATTGTCCCATCTTCATGCTCCGTCCAAATCTTGCTTGCCAGCCTCTAAGATCTCATTGATATCTCCCAGCCAATGCTAGGGGTACTCTTCTCCCCCTTGAGTCCCCCCGAGATGTAAAGGGGCCACACACACAAACCATAGAAATTTAGCTCCCAACTTGCCTTGCAAGGTAGAGATACCACTCTCTAATCGAGCTGGGTATCCCAATTCCCACAAGAAAAATAAGTCAAGGAAAAAATTCCAACAGCATAAACTTACACATACCAGTCATGATCCAATCGCTTCCTCCGCCATTTCTTTTATAGAGTTTTCTTAGTGACCTCTTGACAAACATACATTAAATTACTTTTTATTAATTTATTATTAGGAAAATTCTCCCCCGTACACATGTCCCCCGATCCCTTAGCTGAACCAAAAATTTATTTAATTAAATAATTTAAAATGATAATTTCCCTTACCCACCTAAAAGTCTTCCTAAAGATGCTCCTCGATGTCTCTTTATTCCCTTAATGACTAATGTCTTTCTTAAAGCTTCGTTGAGTTCGAAATTAGAAAGTTCTCTAGACTAGATTCTCTATGATCCACACTCCTTTTGTATTTAAGTTTTCCCTTTTTGGTCAAAGTTCTAAATTAGCAGGTTTTGTACTTAGCCAACAATTATTCTTTTAAATAATTTAATATTCCATTAATTTTTTTTAATTTAATTTCCACCCCCATTTTCATGATTTTCGCCTTTATTACTTGCTTAACTAATTTTTAGTTCTCAAGACCTACTTAGACCTAGGATTTAAATTCTTTCGGCTTAGTAAAAAAAAATTAAGGGAAATTTAATAATTATTAATCTTTATTCAAGCAACATTCATTTTAAGGTTGACCAAGTCCTAAGGAGATAGATTTTTCTAGGTGCTTAGGTTCATTAACTCACCAGTGTTAAAAATCACAACGTTCCCTTCAAGACACACTACGTGCTCCAAGGGTGCCACTCGCCTTCACTCATGCTTCATTTATGAGACTTGCCCTTCAAGACTAACTACATGCTCCAAGGGTGACACTCTCATTTTGAATGGTTTTGGTAGACGTCAAGCCCTTGGATTCAATACTACATTAGGTGACCTTGTGGGAGACTAAGGGCCTCTAAGGAATAAGGGTGTTGCCTTATTGCATGCCCCTTAGAATCATCATGAGAAACTATCACAATCTTCCCTCACGACATCATGGATCTCTCAAACTAGGTAATCGTTAACCTACAGTTCGAGCCACAATGAGAGTGCTAGTAGGCTATGTAAGGGTTGTTTCCACATCTCTCCCTCAATATCTCTGGTTTTCGTGCGTGATCCCTTTACTCCAAATGTGAGTTCGATTAACAAGCTATCACCAACCTATATCCATCAACGAAACGTGTCAGCAATCCATAATCAAAATCATAATATACGAATCATATGTCACATATGAAATAACAAAAATACAGAAACCATCAATAATCCACTCCCTGACTCGATCTGAATTCCAAGGAGGTCCATCAATGCCATCGACATCCTCAATTTGTCAAGAGTCCTACACACTCAGAATAAACCAGTCAATAACACATGTCTATACATAATAACATAACATGACATCAAAATCCACAATATCCTCATTAGAATACATAAGCGACGCAATCAATCATATAATAAGCCAGATCACTTGCACACAAGTTTCCTCAAAGAATAAGTCACATCAGGTGTGCACAAGAGGGGGATGCTACATACACCCTTTATTGTTTTAAACTTCATCTCGAAGTTTCACAGTATACAAATGCAGAAATAAAGTATGTGACCATATCTGAATGTCTAGCTATCAACAAAAGGAAACTACTGACACATATCATATGCATCCTCCGAGGTAGCTGGGTTCGGACTATAATTGTTCTACTGGACCTTGAACTGATAGACAATTCGACGTTGTATCTATCGAATGCGATGGTCCATAAAGCAGATTGGCTCTGTCGTGAGTGCACCCTCGCCCAACATCCACCAAGAACTCAGTCAATATCATGCGTGGTATCATTGACCTAAAGTCACACATGGATACAAGATAAAAATCACGCAACACCTCAAGGAATGAGGCATGTCTAGCCATTAGTCCCTTCATAATTATGGTCGATGCAATGCACATTGACAAACCCTTATGTTGATCCTGCGCTTCTTCCATCCCCTTTACTATCGTTTGTAATTTTTCTTTCAATTCTTAGATCGCTTCTGGTCCTACCGGGACCCCATTCTTAAGTTGATCTCAACTCAAAGGTGTCTGACACGATATCCCATCAAGAAACTCAGATGGTTCCATCTTAATGGTGCTTTGATGGTTGTTGTTGTACGCAAAATCGACCAACGGTCATAGCTATTCCCAACGTTTTTGTTTCTCCAACAAATGTATACGCAACACAACCTTCCCAAATTGGTTCATTCCTTTAGTCAATTTTTCTATCTCAAGGACATGTTGTACTAAAGTTCATTGGTGTTTCCAAGGCCTCTTGGGAAACTCATCCCAAAATCATCCTTCAAACACCGAATCCCTTATCGGATATGATTCATTTGGTATGTCTGGTAGTCTCAAAATCTTGTTGATATAAAATCTAGCTATACCTGGCTCATGATGCATCATACATAGAAGGACAAAATGTGAACTCTTCGTCAGAGTTTCAACCGTCACGACAATCAGTTCGTGCCTCCTTGTCGTCAGTGACAATACAACAGTGAAGTCCATCGAAATTACCTCCCATGTAGATTATGGAATGGCGTGTGGCCATTGCAATCCTATCAGATGTTTATGTTTAGCCTTCACTTGCTGACCTTCTAGACCTCTCTCCACACAGTTGATAATGTCCACCTTTATCCCTTCCATAAAAATAAGGGCTCAAGTTCAGTCCTCATTTTCATGACTCCTAGATGAGCCATGTACACTGCTCTATGAGCATCACATAAGATCAAATTCTCAATTCATTGTTGGGATGTAAGTAAATCCATTTATTAAATCTCAAAGATCCGTCATTGTCCATAGTATATCCCTCAATTTTGGTACCAACATGGGGTCTTGCCTGAAAAATTCCTTACCCTCTTGATATCAGTGAGCGTCGCGTTGTAGTTAGAATATTTTCACGTAGATTCGTTTGAAGAGGTATCACTGAAAATATGCACAGTCTTCAGCTAAACACATATGCCACTCTATTCATTCTTCCTTTTAAGTAGTAAATCTCAAAATCATAATTGATAAGAAGTTCTAACCAACTCCCTTTCTGCGCTTTCAACTCATTTTACGTAAAAAGGTGTTGTAAACCACATGGGTCTGTTTTTAGTTAGATTTTCCATCCAATCAGGTAGCGTCTCCACACTCCCATGGAATACATGATGGATAACAACTCCAAATCATGCTTCACGTAGTTCTCCTCATACTTACTTAAATTCATTGATATGTAAGTGATCACTTGACCGTCTTGCCTCAATAATCTTTTTAATCCTTCCTTGGATGCATCCGTGCATTCCAAGAATCCCTCATCCATGCCAGGGACTTTTAGTATTGGTGTTGTCGTCAACAACTCCTTGATCCTTCTAAATGCTTCTGCGCATTTCTCGGTCCACAAAAACTTATTTTTCTTCTTATGCAATTCCGTAATTGGATTTTTTATCTTTGAAGAACCCTCGATGAACCATCGATAATATCCCGCTAAACCCATGAAGCTACTCACTTTTGGGACATTTGTTGTCACATGCCACTCCACAATAGCCTCTACCTTCTCTAGATCCACAATGATTCCTTTGTTGAAGATGACATGCCCTAAGAAATGAATCCTTGATAGCTTTGTGACCGCCTCCCGTAATGTTTTCTTTGACAACACTATAACACCAACCATAAAACATCATATTTATCTTTCGTCATCTAAGAAAATATCAAAATGTTTTCAAGGAATACTTGACAGTAGTAAATCAGAGTCTCCATGACCCATCCCTCTTTCGTATGAAATTAACAGGAGCACTCCAAGGCGATACACTTGGATGTATAAGTCCTAGGTTAAAAAACTCCTTCAATTGCACTTTCAACTCCTGTAACTCAGGGGTCGACATCCGATAAGACTTTCTTATCATTGGTTCATTTCAAGGTTTTAGGTCGATCGTAATTTCCATATTGGCTTCAAGGGCACACCTGGTAATTCTTTTGGGAATCACGTCCACAAATTCTTAGACTACCGGAAGGTCTTCTAATCCTTCCACCACTCCTTTGACATTTGTCTCTAAGTATGCATATAAATTGCATCATTTCATGTGCTCTCTTGTAGATATAGGGAAGAAATGAACCTTGGGGATACTCCTCGTTTTGTTCCTACAATCACACTTATCTTCCCTTCATCGTCGGTCCAACTCAACTGCCTAATCTTACAGTTGAGTATCGTATCATGTGATTCCCACCAGTCCATACTGATCATGTCGTCATAATATCATAAGATCGTGATGTAGGTCAGACTTCATTACACTATCTCCAAGTTAAAGCGATAGTTCATACCCCTTCCTCCAACCATCCGGTTGGTACCCTGATCCTTTCGAATGCCCCTACCCAAATCCCTTGAACACACTACTAGAATTAGAGCTCTTCATAGCACTGGGGTCTAACAAATACTGAATGTTCATTTGGTGAAGGCACTTGACTCCTTGATCATAGTGGACTGGTGCTCGACCTAGCAGTTATTTACTAATGTCATGAATCCTATGGCCCTTGCCCATGTCCTCTACAGTAGTGTGTCCCGTTGACTTGACTTCTCTGGCCCTTTCAATAGGACAACCTTACTGGTAAGGTGATTCTCCACATGTCCATCACCCACCACCGGTCCAATACTCCTGGCACCGAAATAGAATCTGTTGGCCCACCAACATAAGATCCTGGTCTGTTTTGCTGACAAGACTAAATGATGGCTTCTAGCAGAGTTGTCACGGATGCGGTGGTCCCTTGTAGGGAGTCTTATGTTGAGGAACCTATCATCAAGGTGTCATGAACAAGAGTCCTATAGACGTATCTTGATACCAATAGGTATGGTTTGGACGACTTCTAATGCTACCACACACCCGATGTTGTCAGTTCAGATGGTCTTGTAGGAGTCTTGTGCAGACTCCCAAGGTCAATTCTTCCTTATCTAAGAGGCCTACTGGACTGCATCATACAATATCTGAGGCATTTAGATCCTCCCCTTTGCATGAAATTTGGAATTAAGGCTAGTCACAAACTTTTTGATCTCCATCTTCTTTGTGTTCAGATGCGGGGCATATTGAAGTAGCTCCATAAATCTTGTCTCATAATCCGACACCATACAACCACCCTATCGTAAGGCACTGGAATCATCAAGATGGTGATCAACGAATTCCTATGAAAATTAATTCTACCAGAACAATTCCCCTAACATGGCTTCGATGGCCATGTTTAGTTGAGGTAGGAGCATCTTCCTCCATAGAAGAGCACTCCCCTTTAGCTGAAGACCACCTATGTGGACCTTCGTGATGAAGATCAAAATCGTGAAGCACATCGCCTAGCTCTCCAATCATGCCTCGACAAATGAGTTGTCTGTGGCACTCGTGTACTCGGTAACTTAACCCTCTTGATTTTTCCGTGAAAGCTACCAGTACTAGTTGGGGTGTTTTGTGGACCGTAAGGGGTATAGGCACCCTAGCCTTATCTCCATACAAACGCTTATTCAAGGCCTCTAACATTTCCCTAGAAGGACCTTGTTAGATCCAACACATTTCGCGCGACAATCCGCTCGTGCTCAAGACTTATTCTTCTCCTTGGGGGTTGGACTCCTCTGGCGTAGGTGCTACTGGAGGTGTCAGGCCTCTTCCCCTGCTACCATGTCATGAATTTCTATGACGTCCTCTAGCCATGATTAACGCATGGACAGGTTAATATTTCAATTAGCGTTGAGTATTAATCAAGGTCTTAATTCAGTGGAAGACATTGTGATCCACATTCACATGGTTCAACCTCACTTTGATACCATATGTAATGACCCCACTGATATGACAACCAAACGACATAAAACAAGATTTCTTTTTTCTTTTAAAGATGTGCTAGAAAAATTTAAACATGATAATAGATATTCAACATCGTCGACAAATCAATCACCTAAATTCAACACAACTATCATTAAATATGAGGTGCAAGGAAGAATGACAAATCAATCACATGCCACTAAATTAAGGCGCACAGATCAATATTATTACTTAACATGTCATCCATCATTAAAAATCATGGCATAAGTGAGCTAACAACTTGATCATTCAAAATTCAAGTAAGAACCCAAGACAAGACGCGATGTAATAAACTATGTCTTATTTTGAAGGCGCAAGGCATTTAATTTCTAGCATTAACACGTCAATGCCATTATGGCGCACAACAAGAGACTACACCCATGACCCTCCATACACATCAGGGCACCAATATAAATTTCTCAATGCGTGCATGGATTAACCTTTAAAACATTAATCCATTAGCATAAAATAATTAATGCGCTTGAGAATCATCTTCTAAAACAAAAACTCATTAACATAAAATAATCTATGCGCCTGTGAGAAGTATACTCAACTAATCCATCATTTACCCAACAACAAATCAAGACGCAAAAGTTACGAAGTTTAATATGCAAGGCACAATATAATACAATTAATGAACCATTCAAAAGACAACTTTGTTTAACCACACAAGAATAAACAATTGTAAACAACATTCATCCACAAGATCCATAGCGCAAGAGTGCTCATTCACTTTTTTTCCATTGCGCAAAGAGCATCTAATCACCCAACCAATCGTGCCTTATTAATCCTAATTCAAGGCACAAGTAATTTAATCGAAGATCGGTCAACAATCCCCTAGGAAGGTCCCATATTCCTTAAGTGAAGCATGAGGAGGTTAAACTGGCTTACCACCATATTTAAATCTCCATGCAAAAACCCGAGGGTTTAACCATTAAATTAAACTTTTTAAGGTGCGAGACATCTTTTAGTAATTAGAAGGTCAATAACTTCAGTTGGATGTATCCGTTCAATGACCTAAGGATAATCCACAAATTAAGTGATTAAGGTAGGGCTCGTACCACTTGCCTATCCAAACACAAGGATTCAGGGAGGTCACCTCAAGACAAGGAGAAGTAGTTTTAATCTAAGGTGCAAGCATAGATAAAGGCTAGAAGGAACTCATCTATCCATAGTAGTGAGGCTTTCATTGAAGACTCTTGTATTGCATAGATAAAGACTAGAAGGAACTCATCTATCCCATACTATAGTAGTGAGTCTTTCATTGAAGACTCTTGTATTGGGTTATAAGGGGGGAGGTTAGCCATTCATAAATGAATGCACCTTACCAAGGGAATTACTATAAGTTGTCATCCTTACTAACATTTGAAGACCAACAACTAAAGCCTCCCCTTCCCACATCCTTTAGGAAAGGCATAGTACAAGGGGTAGCCCCCTTTTTCTTCTAGAAGGGAAAAGGTTAAAAAATTATAAATCCTTAAGCCAAGATTGTAGGAGAAATAGTCGCAACGCTTAGTCAGTCCTAGGTTACATAGAGGTTCCAAGCCAAGGAATAGCATAAATCACATAGAAAAAGGGATGCGAGATACTACTCATTAAGAGGATCTATAATTCATAAAATAAAATAAAATAAATGAAGGAACCAACGAATAACAACCCTAACTATGTGAAACCGACTAAGTAGCTTGGTTAAAGGCGAGAAATCCTACGCCTGGAATCCGAAGGAGAACGGACGACATTCCAGGTAAGCCCGCATTCGGCCAGCAAGGTTCAGAGCAGTAAGGAGTGGGAGGTTCTTGTGGCATTCTAGTGCCGGGGTTGATGGACGTCTGGTTTTGCCCCAGGGCAAGGGCCCTCACGAAATCAAGGAGACAAATTCGCTTTTAGAATCTGGGCAAAGAAATGGCAGAATCTTTGTCCAGCGAGGTGAGAGGAGGATAGAATACCAACTGGTTAGAAGAATCTGAGCGCAGAACCAAATAATCAGGACCTCTAAAGAGTCTGGTTGCAGAGGCCTTCCATCTCGTTTTCATCCGAAATATCAAGAAAAGGTCTCAATCGTTCAACGCCACGGGAGGAAAGTTTGTGGGATGTAGAGGGGGCGTTCTTCCTCACAGGGATCGATAAAAATGTTGTGTCCACAATGCTCAAGTCTGACGGAGACATGGTTTAGAAGGAAGGGCATCTGGGAGGATAGGGGGGCGCACGTCTGTCTCTAGAAGTGGTTGTTCTAAGGTAATTCCTAGGTAGGAGGTTTAATAGAAGTGGTTGTTCTAAGGTAATTCCTAGGTAGGAGGTTTAATCGTCGTTCTAAGGTAAGTCTCATAAGGTAAGTTGTGAGCATTTTTCATTCTGAGGGAAGAAACCATGTTACCCGACAATGTGACTTTCGAGCTAACGAAAGGAGATTGGTCTGACTTTCCTTCTTCTCCTGAATAATCACGTACAGAAAGAATTCTAAGATGAATTATGTATTTACACCATGTACAAGCAGGGATATGAGTTATCGAGGTTGGTGGAAGAATCTTAGGTACCTCCCATTGACATTGATCGGTAGTACTTTTCTCCTCCTAGATTGGCCAGCAGAGCGAATTTCTGGGATTCATAACTGTAATTCAAGTTCAAATAAATTAAAATAACATAAGTAGTCAACATACAATGATGGAATTACTTGTGGAATATGTTAGTTCACATTACTTGCACGAATTGAATCGGGATGAAAAGGATATCTTGATGTTGGGAAACTCCAGCTTCTCTCAACGTCGGTGTTATGAGAAGGATGAATATCCGCTTAGTGTCTTTTGATACAATACTTGTATATAGAACTAATTTATACACAGCTGATCCGAAAACCTTAAGAAATGAAAACATAGTTTCATCTAACAGTAAACCGATGTTGATTTTTTTTTATTTTTTTTCCGCCGCAAACCCTAAGGAATGTACTATAAAGACTAGATACTAACCAACTTACATTAAAAGGATTGGAAGGATTTGTGCAAAGGTACTTCGAAAAAGAGCTTGCAATGATCTTTTGGGACCCACTCCATCCTTGATGTTGTGTGTAATATTTTGCTATACAAAGAAGTGGTATTACGGTAAGAATAAATGCAGGCTTTCACTGCATCGTAGGGGCAGAGTAAAAGCCAAAAAAAAAGGAAACATAGGGTTATGTGAATTTTGTGCAACATAGCATAACTCCTCGCTAGAATTGAAGCCTGTCTCAAAAATAAACGCAAGAAGAACCCTCTAGAGGCGTAGGGAAATAACAAGACTGGTTATGGATAGATTTAACCATCTAATGCAGAGATAATAAAACCAATAGGCAGAGACAAAAGGTGCAGATTAAAACCAATGGAGGTTTTAAGAGATTTGAAAGGTGGATGAAATCTAACTAGGCAAGCATTGTCAGCAAAATAAAGGAGCGAGGAACCCATAAAATTACACCCACAAATCCATAAAATCGTTACCACAATCCATATAAATGTGAATCCACATAAAAAATTAAACTATTTACAATTGTGAAATTTAGACATGTGTACCTTAAGAGAAGGTGAAGGTTCCAATGTTGATGTCCCATGCTCATGCTCTATCCAGCTCCTACTTTCCAACCACTAAGATCTCACCGGTACCTCCCAGCCAATGCTAGGGGTACTATTTTTCCCCCTGATCCCCTCGAGCCTCAAAGGGGCCGCACACACAAACCAGAGAAATCTAGCTCCCATCTCTCCTCGCAAGGTCGAGTTACCACTCTCTAATCGAGCTCGGTATCCCAACTCCCATAAGAAAAATCATTCAAGAAAAAAATTCCAGCAGCGTAACTTCACGCATACCATTCGTGATCCAATCCCTTCCTCTGCCATTTCTTTTATAGATTTTTCTTAGTGAATTCTTTCCAAACGCACATTAAATTCATTTTTATTAATTTATTATTAGGAAAATTCTCCCCCGTACACTTGTCCTCTGATCCCTTAGTTGCACTAGAAATTTATTTAATTAAATAATTTAAAATGTCAACTTCTCTTACGCACCTAAAAGCGTTCCTAAAGATGCTCCTTGATGTCCCTTTATTCCCTTACATTCCCTTAATGATTGGTGTATTTCTTAAAACTTAGTTGAGTTTGAAATTAGAAAGTTCTCTAGACTAGATTTCCTTCTATCCACATTCCTTTTGTATTTAAGTTTCCCCTTTTGGGTCTAAGTTCTAAATTAGTAGGTTTTGTACTTAGCCAACAATTAATCTTTTAAATAATTTGATCTTCCATTAAAAACATTTAATTTAATTTTCACCCCCATTTTCTTTATTCCCCCCTTTATTACTTTCTTAATTATTTTTTATCTCTCACGACCTACTTAGACCGAGGCTTTAAATTCATTAGGCTCAACAAAAATTGTTTTTAAGGGAAAATTTATAATTATTAATATTTACTCATACAACATTCATTTTAAGGCTGACCAAGTCCCAAGGAGACATAGTTTTCTAGGTACTTAGGTTCATTAACTCACGAGTGTTAAAAATTTTGATGTTCCATTCAAGATTCACTACATGCTCCAAGGGTGCCACTCTCCTTTTGACTGGTTTTGGTAGACATCAAGCCATTGGAGTCAATACTCCATTAGGTGACCTTGTGGGAGACTAAGGGCCTTTAAGGAATAAAGACTCTAGCTTATTGTGCGCCCCTTAGAATTATCATGAGCGACTGTCACAGTCTCCCCTCACAACATCATGGATCTCTTGAACTAGGTAATCATTAATCTACAGTTCGATCCACAGAGGGAGTGCTAGTAGGCTCTAGCAGGGATGTTGTCACACCTCTCCCTCAATATCTCTGGTTGTCATTCATGACCCCTTTCCTCGAAATGTGAGTCTGGTTAGCAAGATATCGTTAGCATGCACCCATCAATGAAAAATGTTTGTGATCCATAATCAACATCATAATATACTAGTCATATGTCACATATGAAATAACAAAAATATGCAAACCATAAACAGTCCACTCCCTAACTCAATCTGGAGTCCAAGGAGGTCCATCGATGCCATCGACATCCTCAATCGGTCAAGAGCCCTGCACACTCAAGAGAAACTAGTGAATAATACTTGTCTATACATAATAACATAAGATGATGTCATTATTGAAATGGATACTTGACACTAAGAGGGGTGGGTGAATCAGTGTCACAAAACTTTGGACAATTTTCAACTTTTCACAAATTAACTCAACAACACATATTTATTTTATTTTCTCAATCAATATATAAAAGAATAAATATTTTATTTATTTAAATAACTTGAATGAATACATAAGATCAATCTTTGAATATCATCCTCAAACAATTATGAGAGATCCAACTCTTTGTTACAAGAACCAACATGTAGTTCTTAGATCCAACTGAGAAATGAAGAATCCAACCCTCATAACAAGTCCCGGCTTGTTGATCTCAGATCCAACTGAAATGTGACGAATCCAATCCTCATACAAGACCCAACTTGTAAATAGGCACCAACCTCATAGAATGAACCTTAATTCAATCCATTGTATATAAATATATATACTTCAATAAATTCAACTACTCTTCTTCTCACCATTCCTTCTTGTTTATATCATCTTCCAACT
>JZKD02S1746616.1:448854-480101 GCA_000966675.3 Picea glauca | reverse complement strand
CATCAGAAACAAAACTTGCAAACAATCAAGTCTTCAAAACCAGTGCTCTGATACCAACTTGATCTAAAAATGAAGAAGACTTGAAAAACTTGAATAATTATTGCAAGTTAAATGTCATGTGTTTAAAGCAAATGGATCAGTTTGCAACACATAAATTAAAGGATTACTTATGCAAATTAAAGATAGACAGCAACATAAATATTGAACATAAAACACATAAGCACAACAATTGATAAAGGAGTTCACCCCTCTTATGGGCTACATCTCCTGGTCTAGCTTCCAATGGATCATTATTATCAATTTCTCAAAAAGTGCTCAAAAACATGTCTTACAATGCTCAAACTGACAAACCGACTTCTCCAATGGCTTCCCAGCGTCCCGAAACCCCTGTCTGGGCTCTTTCGACACCTCAATCGGTCGAAAAATGAGAAATATAGGCCTCCTGGAAGTCGTTCCTTCAAGCTTGTTGTCTCTGGTTCTACAATTCGAACCCTCCTTGAATGAACCTGGCTCACACGCTCATTTAAGTGCAAAAACCCAGCACCGGGTGCAACCGCACCAACGGTGCAAACTGTAGGATGGTTAAGGGCGCACCAGCCCCTAACCGCCTCGGCACCTAGGCATATGGCACATATGACCGCGCGTTAGGCAAACGAGTGGTTAAGTCATTATTCCCGTTTCAAAACCGTATAACTCCCACGCATTTTAATCCACCGGTCATATAACAAAACCACGGGTTATAACCCCATGCATTTAACCGTTGGTTATGGTTCCAAACCCCGCGCGCATATACAATATAACATATGGTATATATGGTATGCAATAACAATTCGTGCATGGTTTGGTTTTTACAATGGTCATATGTTTATACAATGGAACCACGGGTTGGGGCTAGGCCCCGGCCCGCCCCCCTTTCCACTTAATACAACACACACATTTAAATATATGTGCTTTAACATTCATAACAAGGAACATCGGGCGGACAGTTGGTTATTGGAATTTGTAAAGGTACTATGTGGAGGATAGGTCTGGGGGTCGAACCCCACGGCCTCCAACATTTTATACATAGAACTCCTTAGCCAACCAGTGAGCAACACGTGGCACCCTTGGATTGGGCCACGTGTCCTCCTATTATTGGCCACCCAAGGACACGTGTCAACATTCAACTCGCCAACAATCGACCAATCAGCATCTACCATGTCACCACTGTATGGTCTGTACGGCCCTGCCATGTCAGACCATACGGACTGTACGGACAGGTACAGTCAGCATCAAACTTTTTGCATGTTTGGCTTGACGAATAGATCGTGATATCTTCTCTATACGGACTCCGTTTGAGAAAGTAAATATACCACCAGAATTAGGAAGACGAGACGGACGCAATGGCACTAATTTCATTACATTCCAAGCACTTTGAAAATTGAGCAAAATTTGATCCCTTGATCACATAATATAAATGGGGGTGGTGTAATTTGCTTTAATTTGAAGGATTGCAGTACATATCTGGAGCTTTTGCTCTTGTTTGTCTGACTCAATATTTATTGTAATAAATGTTAAGTAGTTGAAATATTTTTTTTCGATAGGATAGTTGTAGAGTATCTGGAGGGAAAGACTCGAAGAGTCCATTTGTATAAAGCTTCGTATTGTTTCCAAGAAGAGGCTAGTGAGACTGCTAAATCTAGTGTGTCGATTGCTAGTGTAAACCAAGAGCCAGAAGATGTAGATAGGTAGTGTATGAATGTATGTGAAATTCAGTTGAATGAATATAGGAGAGGAATGTTGTCCCAAATGTGTGTTATTATTGTGTCTATCTAAATGAGTGAATGGTAGACTTTTTATTCTATTTTATTCTCTATTATTTCTTGTTCTTGTATCTATGAATACATTTTCAGGGTTGAATGTATAAGTCACTGTGAAGGGTGAATCAGTTTCAATGGTTTCTCTTCATTGAGCGAGTGCAAGGAGTGCACAGTGTCCGCAAGGAGTGCGTGACCGAGTCTATTTCGAATCGTAATCTCAGAAGAGATAGAGAGAAATCGTATGTGCAAGGAGTGCATTGATGTACTCAAGGAGTGCATGACATAGTTTTCAGACTCAGAAGCTCAAGGAGGAATAGCGTGATTTTAGTCACGGGAAAGAGAATCTATGGAGAGAAGTCACAAGGAGTGTGAAATCACCCACAGAGGAGTTGAGAGTGGAAGAGAACCTATTGCAAGGTGTGCACAGGTCAAGATTTTGACTAAGTGTCTAATAAAGTGTTCATAGGAACAAGAAAAAGTCAGAGAAGTAAAGCTCAGGAGGGAGAGTAGTGGAAAGTCTTCAAAGAAAAAATTCCCTAGAGTTTCCCTAAAAGGTTAGCAGAAAAGATTCATCCTGGAGGAAGACGAACGATTTCGAACCGTCTGATCTAGGGGAACCGCACGGAGGTTGGCCGTAAGGTATTTCATCACTTTGTATATCGGGAAATCTGCAAGGAGTGTAAGTATAGAGTCGCAATGTCCGAACTCATGATTTGATCTTAGTCGTTGATCGCAGGGAGAGCACATGGAAGTGGATTAAGGAATCCGAAAGTCATAATTCGGGAAGTCGAAGGGAAAAAGACATGGAGTTTCATGAAATCGTGAAACCCAAACTATAGTGGGGCTAGCAAATCTGAGGAGATGCGTGGCAGAAGACCGGAAGTTTAGGGAAGAGCACTTCGGGAAAAGTGCAAGGAAGAGATCAAGATATCCCCGAGGTATGAATTATGAAGAGATAGACCCATGGTCGTATATGTGGTCACTTGAAAGGAAGGGCTTGTGTATGTATAGTGGTTTTGGGTAACCGCAACGACTCGAAGAGTCTCTCTGACTCGGTATTTCAAACGATACAAGACCGGGAGGTCAAGCATCCCTTTGGAGGAAAGGGAGTTTGCGTCACTTGCACACAAGTGTCCTCAAAGAATAAGTCACATCAGGTGTGCGCAAGAGCGGTATGTTACAATCATCTTTGTTGTAACATCATAAAGGTTTGACTCCTCTCGAAAGTTCATTTTCATCAAGTGATGTAGGAAACAAAGAAACACATAAGAAAGAGGAGTCAAAAAGGAATGTCGGTGATACCATTTCCTTGAATATTGGGACATTCAAATCTCCAAAGCTGATTAAATTAGGTTCCCAACATTCTGATGAACAAAAAGAGAAATTCACGGAATTGTTCTATGAGTTTCAAGATGTTTTTTTTCTGGTCATATGAGGATCTTCGTGGTTTTGATCCTACTCTCATACAACATACCATTCCTATAAAGGAAGGGGAAAAACTAGTTAGACAAAGGAAAATTCTTATTAATCCTACAGTTGAAGCCACCATTAGGAAAGAATTGGAAATATTGTTGAAAGATCATATAATCTTTCCAATTAATTATTTTGAATAGGTTTCAAATTTGATCTATGTTCAGAAAACTACTAGTCAAATCAGATTATGTGTCGATTTATGTGCATGAAATAGGGAAAGTGTAAAAGACTATTTTATGTTTCCTAATATGGAGATGATTTTATAATAGGTTGTAGGGTTTCAAATGATGTCCTTGTTTGAAGTTTTTTTTGGATATAATCAAATCAAAGTAAAAGAACTAATAAATATACAACCACATTTACCTCATGTTGGGGCACATTTTTTTATGAACATATGTCCTTTGTATTATGTAATGCAGGTTCCACCTTTCAAAGAGATATACAAATAGATTTTGAAGATATAATCGATAACTTTATCCAAGTTTATCTTGATGATTTGACTGTATATTCTAAAAACTGGTTGGATCATTTTGGTCATCATAGAAAAGTTGTCACGCGTTGCAGAAAATTTGGAATTTTATTAAATCCTTCCAAATCTGTTTTCAGTGTCACGAAGGGTAAGATTCTCGGTCACATTGTTTTGGGTTCAGGGATAAGTATAGATACCGAGAGGATCACTGTCATTCTAAACCTCCCTTCCCCCACCTCCAAGAAAGAAGTTCAAGATTTCATGGGTATAATTAATTTTTTTCATAAATTTGTTCTTGATTTTGTTGTCATGGTTAAACCAATCCATAATATTTTGAATAAATATCATTTGTTTTCTTGGAAATATGATGTCAAGAATGATTTCCTTAGGATTAAGAAGGCAATCAGTTTCGTGTCAGTTTTCGCGAAACCAAATTTTGAGAAATATTTTATCATATATACCAATGCTAGTGAGGAAGCAATTTCTACTATCCTCTTACAATGTCATGACCAAAACAATGAAAAACCTGTAGCTTACATGAGTGAAAGTCTATCATAATACAAGATTAGATATTCTTATATTGAGAAACATGATTTATCTCTTGTCGAATCTATATAAAAATTTCTCCATTTTGTTTTGGAAAAGCATATGCATGTAAAAGTCCCTTTTCCTGCTGTCATGTTTCTACTTTCACAAACTTACCTTTCAAGAAATCTTTCCCATTGGCTTTTCAAAATTTAGGAGAATGATTTGACAATTACGACTTCAAAAAAAATCAAGGGATGAGACTTATCCCTTCACTTAGCTCAACATCCTAAACCAAGTGAATAAATTGACGAACAAGGTAACCCTCTTTCAACGCTATTTTATATTGAAAATCAAAATCTCTCTATATATGAGCATCCTTGGTATAAAAATTTGGTGTATTATTTGTAGTATCAAAGGTGTCTAGATGAGTTGGACCATCATCATAGAAGGATAATCAACCTTGAAGCTACCAAGTATATCATTTTAAGAGACTCCTTGTTTAGAATATCTATTGATGGTTTGTTTCTCTGATGTGTAAATGATGATGAAGCACATAAATTATTACACAAGATCCATGGGTCATCAACATCTGTCATTCATATTGGTGGCCATTTTTTTTCTAAAGCTATTTCTTTTAATATCATAATAAATGGTTAGTATTGGCCTTTAATCTTTTTTTATTCCTATAAATTTTCAAGGTCCTGTGATAAATGCCAAAATTCTCTCGTAAACAACGTCTTTCTGCCATGCCTTTACACCCTATCCTTCTAGATTTCCCTTTGTCCAAGTGGGGTCTAGAATTTATTGGTCCAATTAATACTTCATCCTCTATAGGGAATATCTTTATTTTGACAAGAACACATTACTTTACTAAGTGGGTTGAGGTTGTCCCTCTTAGACACGCATAAGATGAACAAGTAATTTCCTTTATAGAGTCCAATATCTTTTCCATATTTGGCATTCCTTTAGAAATCATTACGGACAATGGTCCATCCTTCATTTCTACAAAAATGACCCAATTTCTGGTTAAATTAGGTGTCAAGAATTTCACCTCATCTACTTATTACCCTTAGGTAAATGGATAAGAGGAATATACTAATACAAATCTAGTTAGGATTATAAAGAAAAACATAGAAGACAAACCTTGCCAGTGGCACACACTTTTAACTTATGCTCTTTGGGAAGACCATACAACCACTAAAGCAAGTATAGGCTTTACTCCCTTTCATCTCATATATGGCCAAGAGGTTATTCTACCTATTTAATTAGATATTTCTTCCTTATGGTTGATGTTATAGACTAAAGAATTAAATTCTTCTAATGTTTCCCAAAAAATAAATACATTGTTAGCCCTGGAAGAGCAAAGGAGTTTTTCCTTGGAAAATCTAAAAAGGAGGCAACAAACGATGAAGAAGTATTTTAACAAATGAGAAAAGGTTGTCAAAATTAAGATTGATGACAAAATATTACTATAGGACTCCTTCCATGTTGAGAGAGGGAGACATTCTAAGTTCCAAAAGTTATGGCTAGGTCCTTTCAAAATCACTTCTATCCTTGGCACAAATTCATACCTTCTTAAAGACATGAATGAGAGATTGTTTTCTTATAGTACCAACCATTCCAACTTTAAACATTATGTGGAACCAACTTGATCATTGACTCTATTTTGTGTAAATATGATTGTTGTATATATTCTTTTTTTCTTATATTTTTCTTGTCACTTTGGTTTATTGAGGTTTATTTTCTATTGTTTGTTTTGCATGGTCATCATAAATAAAGTCTGGATCATTTTTTCCACAATGATGTCATTCTGTAAGTATTGTTGATTAATGAAAAGTAGATAGATTGTTATGGTATCTTCCTTTTGAGAGATTGATGAAATAACGTTTTTACTTCAATATTGTTGTAGTAAAGTTGGCTTTGTTTTCTTCCATTTTTCTACTATCCCTTTCTTCCCTCCATACTGAGATTCAAGAGCATATCAGAAGCATTCTCCTTCAATTTTTTAAAGTGTTATCATTTATGAACCTTATTGGTTCTTATGCATACAGGACCAATTACCCTCATAAGTCCCACTTTCCATAAGTTGTTCCCCGAAATACCATCTCATCATTTCCCTTAATTCATCATTTCCCCCCTATTGCATAACTATTTTCCAAATAGTTTCAATCACGTATTTCTACTAGTTTGCAGAACCAAGCATTCTAAGTTATAAATATGTTGAAAAAGGATTTCGTTGTGGATTGGCCAGTTTTTTTACGCCCAAAAGTGCAACATAAAATTCATGCCTGCAAATGGGTTGCAATGCATATTACTTACATATATTTATTAATAATACTAAATAGGTGGGACCCTTGTTGAGAAATAATAAGAGAAATGTCTCTCCTTGTTGTTCTCATGATTACCTTATGAGAAATATTTTACAATTTGAGAATAAGGATGGAAATCCTTACCTATTTTGATGTGAAATTAATGGATGTTGGGTGTGTTAGCAATTTGATTTAAAAAAAGAGAAAATGTTTATTTCATTAAACATTTTAGGTTATTCTTGCTACCCCTAGATTTTGATATATTATTCAAACTCCAAGTATCAGCCACATGCAAATCATGGCATATTTGTTATATATATTGATGATTGATTATTATGTGTAATTGTAATACTCAACTAGCAAGGAATGTGTGACATGCTATTCTGGGTGCTAAGTATTTGAAGGACATATAATAACTATGAAATTCAAGTTGAAGACCAATTCAACTTTGATCTTGGAAATGATATGTGGCATTAGGATATTGATTGTTTAATGGTATGGTTATCCTACATTGGCCATTTTTTTGATGCTAAGTAGTGTGATGAGCGTATAATGTATTGGATCCATATATCAACGTTGAGCCCGATTTTGGTATTAAAAATGTTTGTGACAAGTAGATAAAGTATGGTTAATATGAGTATTGGAGGCTAAGTATGATCCATAGTTGGTTGTGGTTGATGGAATTTAATGTGGAAAGAGGGGAACCGACATGCATTTATTGCATGTCGTTCTTATCCTACCTCGAAGCCACCACCTTCATTATTCTCCATGCATTTATTTTGGTTGATCTGGTTAGTTACACTTCCATTGTGCCTAGCCTTGGAGGAAAAATAATTGCACTCTATTTATTTTTTTATCATTCAGATTACATGTATGGTCTTTTACCTCTTGATTCATGAATTTTTAGCTCTGCTCCAAATAAAATCTTTTTGTTGTCCCTTAGAGTTTGTATGCAGAATGTGTTTGTTTTCCAAAGTCTACAGTGGATTGTTTGTGGGAATTCTAGTTGTGTAAGATACATTTTGATTTGGGTTTCTTCCTATTGGAATTTAAGTGTTTAAACTAAAATTAACATTCGACATTATATTCTATTTGAGGTATATGGTCATATTGAACCTATAGAAAAGGTGGTATTATGGTTGTTGGAAAATGTCTGTGGGTGACTGTGTTTGGTTTCACTCATTTCATATGACTAATTTTTAGGGTTTACTCCACAAAATAAATAAAAAAGTCAATTTTTTGTGATTATTGTATTGTACTCTCACTACATATACACACTTTTGAAGTTTTTCAACCCTTTCGTATTATCCTTACCATTGTTTAAAACATTACGGGGCCCTTTGTATTGTCTTGTGGTCACTTTGGGACGTTTGTGGAGAAGTTTTTTAATGGGAAGGAAATTGTTTGTCTTTGCTTGCAGCCATTCCTCAAGACCTATGCATATTTGTTTTCTTCAGGCCTTGTTTTTCCCATCTAATATATGGCCAAGTAAATAAATGCAAATCATTTTTGTTTATAGTATCAACCCAATAGTGGGAAGATTGATTATATTCACAAATCGTGGATCTCTTGTTGTTTACCCATGAGGAAATTCTCTCAAATTGAAGTTGATGCGGGTTTGATGCTCACCAGATTCATACTAGGGTTTCTATCCATACTGGTTTTTTCAACGATTATTTATGGTTGTAATGTAAATTGTATGTGATGCACAATTGAAAGGTTTTACGATTATTTTCCTCTTAGCCTCTCATCCCAAGTTGATGCATTCTTGTTATGGTTACGACTGAGTCAAATTTCATTGTCGACAATCTCATGTAGAATAATTTACCATTTTAAAGAATATCTATGGTTTTAAAAAGAAAAAAGAGAACGAAACATGCAAGTTTGATGATCTTGTAATTTTCCTTGATATTGGTATTGGGAAGTTTAAAGAAAATGTTGTCATATCGTGGATATTGTATGTTGAAGAGAAATTTTGTCTTCAAAAAAGAAATGTTGTGGATTCTGTGTATTTAAGTTTAAAAAGAATATTATGACACAAACATAAATTGGTAGGAGTTTTGTCATATAGTTTGTAAATAATTGGTGTTATAAGCAACACATATTTAAATTTTTTTTGGAAGATGATGATAATGATGATTTTTAAATTAATAAATGTTATTTATGGTAACATAACAATAATCGTCTCAGTCCCATTCATTATCTCATGTTTCTCTCATTATATGCCCACCACCTTCCAAATAACATTTAAATTATCCCCTATTCTGTTATATTGAATTTCATTTTTAAATAAAAAGGATTCGATGATGATTTCGGTTAGAAATTTTGATATGGTGACATTTTTTTGATAAATAAAAGGCTCTAGATTTTGCTTGAAAAATATTCATTTGTTGGTTCCCATCCATTCTACCATTTTTCATTCATTACAAGGCCCCCCATATTCCCAAAGACCCTATCATTCCTTGTTCAATTGCAATTGATTATTGAATTTGATATCTGGTGGGTTGTGTCAATGGATGGATTGCATATGCTTATGTTGTGAATGATAGAGCCAACATATTTATTTTATTTAGGTAGAGTATTAGTGAATGGATTGTTAAAAGTTTTCATATTATGATTGGATTATTTCTTCAGGATGAGTTTCTTTAGCAGGGGTAGTAATGGCAGAGGTGCAAACTGAGGCTGAGGAAATAATCGACAAAGAGGCCATAGAAGGACATGATTTTCAATACATTTTGACGTTGATCCACAAGAACTAAATCAACTTTTCCAATATGGGTTTTTCAATCTAGTTGGCCAAGAAATTCTGCAACCTATACCTGAGAGGCCTCCTTTCCAACCACATCAAAATTTATCTCATAATCGGGTTCTGCCTCATGTTTTTATGTATCCAGAACCGCCTTCCAATGATGAATAGCAAGAGATTGTCCATCATCCTACTGCACATCATCATGGTTGGCCTACAGTATCATTTCCATTTCCTCCTTCTCCACTGCCATTCAACCCAAATTCCCAAGATGATTGTTGGTGCAACTATATGCATAATATATTACCAAACATAAATTATTGATTGAGATTCGTAATCAATGGAGTTGTTAGAATATATGTGCCGACAACAGGTGGTTTATATATGTCTAATGAGTATATATTTGATAAGAAAACCATTTTGAAAACAACACACAAAAAATAACACTCTTCACACTATTCAAAAGATGGAAAGAAAAGCTCATAAAAAATATGATTCAAGCTCTTGCTCATGTGACTAATCTGTTCATTGTAGGCTTATAAAAAAAAAAGATGAACTTTCACTCTGTATCCTGGAGAAACTAAACAAAAAATAATTAGCATGATGTATATTATCAAAAGAAAGAATCAATCAATTCTAGAATAAATAACAGGTAGAGGAAGACACTCCATTGTAGGCGCATGTAGGGTGAGAGATGGAGGTCTTGACTGTGCATGTATTTGCAAGATGTAACCTAATAAATTATGGAAAGAAACTCTAAGTGTGATGGAATAATCCATTAAAGGCTTGTTTATGGTGAAATATGGAGATCCAACTTGTCCCTAGGTTTGCAAAATAAAAAAAAACAATCAATCATTTATTTTAACAAATGAATGCACTTAAATCAGATGATTTTTCTCACATACTCACACAAATATGTCAAATCATTACTCAGAAATCATTACACTCATAGATCTCACATTACACACACAACTCTCACTTACTCAAAATTACCACACATCCATGTAATTTGCTATTCAAGGTATCACTGAAACATGACATGGGTGGAATTAGATGTTGTAATCAAACATAAAATTACTTTGTTCACACACATAAAAAACAATAATCATATTCACAATTAATTACAAAGATACTTACCTTGATTGGTTTGGTGGGCCCTTTCTGTACCAAAAAGGCATATCTTAAGAGAAAATTACAGTAGAGATGATGTAAATGCACACATATAATTCATAAACTAAAATTATATCATTACTTGAGAAATAGGTGTACAACCAACAATCTTCAAAAATCAACCCTACAACATAACAATTCCTTCTTATTCAAGAACCAATATTACAACATAACAATTCCTCTTCTCTCCTCAGACCTATAAGGTCTTATTTATAGTTACCACCCATGGAGGAATGGATGAAACTGAATCCCCAAACTCAGAAAACAATTATTACAATTTTAGGATAAATCCCCAAAATCTGGGTTTTTCATCAATTTGGGCAGATTCAAGTTAGAGATCCACCCATATATTCTCAAACAATTCGAATTTTGCAAAATTTTCCACATTTTACTCATTTTTCCACATCCTAGACAAAACCCATTTCATATAATTTCTAGATCTTGTTCCATATGCACGAAAATCGAGGTGCAAGTTGGTTGTTTGATATTTTTCTATTTTTTGCATAATAATTCCCCTTGAGTTGGAGGTCCACATGTGTGAGTTGGGTGAATTCTTCCACATGTGTTGGCATGTAAACTTTGCTCTAGAAAAATCCATGTCCCTGATTTTCTTCTAGAAGCACTCCAAAATTTCAAATTATTTCTAGCATCAGACTAGTACAGTTGGTAACATAATAGGTGCAGATTTGGTACTGGATTCAGTGTAGGTGGTACCAAATCACCGTAGTGTTGGTACCGAATCAGGTGGAGTATCAGAATAGAACAGTTGGTTGTTGCAGTACCAGACCAACGGAAGTATCGGATGAATCCCGAAGAAGAGTACCAGATGAGGTGATGCCTGGTCATGAAGTTGCTTACATTAATCAAAGTAATTAGAAATAATTTGAACATTAATTATTCAATTCTAACCATTAATAAACCACATAAATCATGACTAAATGAATCTTACCAAGCATGTACAAAACAATTGTTAAATGACATGTCTGTTGAGGAAAATAGGTAGAGAGTGCATATGTATGAGGAACAATTGATTAGGATATGGGACAAGATAAGGAAATTGGAGGTGACAAAAATGAGGCTCAACATTTCCCCCATGCCTTATCCATTGCATGTCCTCATGCAACAATGATCTTCGAAATTTCAAAATTGATGATACTCCTCACTCGATCAAGCATTCATTGAAGTTCCGTCTTTCTTTAGCTCCTTAAGTTTTCTGTTAAGTAACCTGCTATACAATATAAACTTCTTAGTTTATGATTCACACTTCTTACCCATGATAAAGTAGTTATGATGGAAAAATGGAGTCATCAGTAATAGATTAGATCTGTTAGTGATTTGACGTTAAGTCTTATCCAATCTGTTGTGGATCATAGCTAGGATAAAGGGTTTGATGTGACTCTAATATGATTATAGGATGGTGGCCAAGAGTTTTCATAACTTCTTTGAATAATATGCCACCTTGCTAGATTACCTTTAAAATAAAAGTGATATAAGCATAGTTTAGATCTCATTTCAAGAGAGGAACACATAAAATAATCCATCCCAAGATGATTAACTCATTTCTTATCCAAGTGTTTAGAGATGAAGTTCTTCTTTCTTAGGTAAGGTGAATTACATATACTGAGGGTCCCACTTTCATGAAAACCTATTTATTTTAAATATAGAACCCTAAAGTGGATACTTGAAGGTTCTTAATAACATCATCCGAGAGATATAAAGGTCATCTCCTAGTCTTGATTTGATAATGATTGCCTCAGAATGAGACCCAAGGGTTTTTTTTCAGTTTTAGGTGTGCCACTTGATGTGTTTTTCAAATCCCTTTACTTGGAATAGCCCTGCTGCTAGCTAGCCTGTTTAGTACCTCGGTGGGTTTACCTTAGTACCATACAAGCATGGCCCCACTACCAGTAGGCCCATTCAAGTACTTCAGCAGGTTTACTTGTACTTCCTGATACTTCCTTTTTATTATATTGCTCAAAATATTTAGAATGATGTATACTATTCATTGACAACTTTAGAGTATATAGAAGGTAGGTGGTACAAGAGTGTTTTAGAGTTATTAGGCACATAAATAACTGCTTGCAATTATCCCAAGGGTGACATCATCCAGATTAGACTTAAATCTCAACTATTAAATGTATAATGGAACATATCTGATAATGACTAAGAGATCCCTCTAGTTAATCTTATTAGGCTTCTCATGAAATTTCATTGAGGTTTTGCAAGGGTGGTCCACCACATGAGGTTTTCATCAATTCCTCCCAAGAGAAAGTTGTAAATTTGAACTTGGATAAGAACTTGTTAAATCAACTAGGTTAGTATTAAACATAATGGTGCTACCACTTTTCAATGGATATTTCAATTATTAATCACTTTTTTGTAATGATGAGGTAATAAGACAGGTGCACCCATTATCATATAGAGATAAATATGAAAATATATCCTTAAAGGATAACAAGGATGATTCATTTAGGGGTGAGTGTAACAATGTAGGAGGAATATGTACATGAGAGTTAAGAACAATTCAACACAAGACTTAAATGATCCTTGATAAAAGGAACATCCAAATATTAGCTATTACTTCCAATTACCTGAAGTGAAAACAATGTTAAGCACATGACAAAGATCATATCACTTTAGCATCGACACCAAATAAGTAACGAATTTGGTTTCTATAGTACCAAAATAGATAGTACTGGAACATGATAGTACTAGAACAAAATTCTGTAGTACCAGAACATAAATGTATTGGACCAGAATTTTGCAGTACCGAAACAAAATTTTGCAGCACCGAAACAGAGCAGTACCGGAACAGAAAAACAAAAATAAGTAGCAGAAGGAAGAAATAGAGTGACATGATGGATGTCGTTTTCTCATTCATGACAACATCCACTTCACAAAGGAATTCAATGATAATAGGATGGTTGCATGGGTAATCTTAGCAAACAAGAGGGGAATACACATGGAAGTTTCACTTAAATAAATAATGATGGTGATATCGATAGCTTAATATGGAAACTGTACATGAAAATAACCAAAAATTTTAGCAAATAATTTATATAATCCTTAATGGAAAGAATTTAATAACAAGCTTGTACCTCAATTCCTTGAAGTTTTTTTTGTTTAAACAAGGGAAATATCAAGTATAGAACAATTTTACTGAAATTCCACCACCAATATCAGACCACAGGCTTAGTACCATACCACCACAGGTTTAGTATCAGACCACCACAGAAAATTGTTTCTTCAGTACCATATGAAAATTTGATGAGGTATCTAATGATGTATTCCGAAAACTGTAATTTGTAGGCTTCTCCTTTTGGCTGGCATACTCTGAGTATGAAGTTGTAGAAGATGCTAGCAATTACTGATGCTACAGGAAGAAGCATATGAATTTATTTTGTTGAAGTATCATGCTGGAAAAACTACAATCAACACATTGATGTAGGAATGTTGAGATTGCAATGGAAGTTTCATAAAATGATTGGGTTCCAATACCTGTAACAAGAAATAAAATGTAGTTTGGAAACCTCCTTTTGAGATGCAGAAACCTCCTCTTTTTGGAACCAAACTAACCACTTCTTATGTTTCCACTTCCATTTTATTAGAAAATAAACCTAACTACTACTATCGGAGTAGCCACTCCCCAATGCCTGAGATTTTGCATGGACTTATGCAAACAATGTGAGACGCTAAAAAAAAAGGCTTCTTAGAGGGTTGCGAACATATGCTAAAAACAAACCAATAGAACTAATTAAAACTAGACGTGTATTCATGCTTACAAATATAAAATTCAGGAAAAATATCAAAAGTCGAATTATTAGTTATGAATACAATAGTTTGGAATTAATGACAAGGATGCCTTCTCCGCTTTTGAAACCCTTCGAATATTATGTGTGCATTTGGAGGATGAATAGATTCCCTTCTCATAAAATTCCAAACAAAATTGTCATAACTTCTAGAAGGAAATCTACTAGAAGAACAAAAGATCTTAAACTGATTGCTTTGTTAACTTTTGACATTCTCATTTATGAAAAGTATGAAAAACAGGTTGCATTGCACTTATATGCATCATTTATTTATTTACTATCCTACTCTAATTGACCAAAAGAAACTTTCCTTCAAGTATAAGAATACTTCCAATGAAGCCATGTGCATAACATGGTTAGAAATATATCCATACTCAGGTTTAAAAGATAAATTTTAATTCATACAAGAGTATGAAGGACCAGTTGCTTTGATAATGAGATCAAATAACAATGAAAACTAAAAGAGTAGTGTGACCAAAAAACTAATTGGAACCATATTTCAATAGGATCAAGATATTTGTGTTTTCGTTCGTTGTTTAGGTCACACAACATGTACTCCTTTTCCATGCTATTCAAATTATCTTCTTCAAGATGATTGGCCTTTGGAGAACATACAAGATATGATGAGAGACATGATAAGAACTCCTCAATCTCAGGTTCCAATGGTTTCTCTCCATTGAATTCTATCCATGATTTTTTAGTCTCCTCAACAAATTGACAAGAGGAATCCAAAGGTACTTCTAAATATTCCTACAAAGAGATAAATAAATTATTTACTACTGTCAAGATATGCTCTTGTTGAGAGGTGAATATCCTAGCTCTTGGTAGAATGTGAGAAAGTTCTTAGAGAAGCATTCTTCAACTCTTTATCATCCTTCAATTAATATAGTTGGTTGATGATCCCTATCTCGCAACAAAAATTAGTACTCGGGGGTTCTTACAACACCCCAAACATGATCTATCATAAAAGATCTGAATTTTAAAACTATTTGAAAAAATAAAACACAACCAAACTTGAACTCCTTGCATTACTGGGACCCTGATGTCACCAGGTTATTGGTTCACACAAGTTATCTCATCATAAATAAAACTAAATTTACAAATATAGAAACTCACTTTTTCATAAAATAAGGAAAAACACACTTGCTTTAAAAGACAAACACATATGCATGAAAGGGAGAGGACAACCTAATTTTGGAGCAACCGCACTAAAGTGGATGTGTGGGCTCTTCCTGCATGTCTTACCATATTCTCTCCACCCTTAGGTCATCCATAAAAACAATTCAAAACCATTAAATAAATATAATCCAAATACTACCTATTATCGTTTACAACTCCTCGACAATGACTCCAAAATGATGGTGCAATTATATGCATAATATATTACCAAACATAAATTATCGGTCGAGATTCGTAATCAACAGAGTTGTTACACTATATGTTCTGGAAACAATTGGTTGATATATGTTTGATGAGTATATCTTAGATAAGAAAACCATTTAGAAACCAACACAGAAAAATAACACTCCTCACATCATTCAAAAGATGGAAAGCAAAGCTCAGAAAAAATATGATTCAAGATCTTGCTCAGGTGACTAATCTGTTCATTTTAGGCTTATGAAGAAACAAATGAACTTTGACTTTGTCTCTTGGAGAAACTAAACTAACAACAATCAACATGATGTATATTCTCAAAACAAATCATCAATCAATTCTAGAAGAAATAATAGGTAGAGGAAGACACTCCATTGTAGGTTCATGTAGGGTGAGAGATGGAGGTCTTGATTGTTCTTGTATTTGCAAGATGTAACCTAATCAATTATGGAAGGAAACTATGAGTGTGATGAAATACTCCATTAAAGTATCATGTATGGTGAAATATGGAGATCCAACTTGTCCCTAGGTTTGCAAAGAAAAAACAAACACTAAATCATTTAATCTAAAAAATGCATGCACTTAAATCGAATGATTGTTCTCACATACTCACACAAATATGTCAAATCATTAATCATAAATTATTACACTCAAAGATATCACATTACACACAAAAATATCACTTACTCAAAATTACCACACATCCATGTGACCTTGTATTCAAGGTATCGCTGAAACGTGACAAAGGTGGAATTAGATGTTGTAATCAAACATAAAATTACTCTGCTCACACACACAGAAACCAAGAATCATATTTAAATTTAATTACAAAGCGACTTACCTTGATTGGGTCGGTGGGCCCTTGCCATACAAGCAAGGCATATCTTAAGAGAAAATTACAGTAGAGATGATGTAAATGCACACACATAATTCATAAACTGAAATTATATCATTACTTGAGAAATAGGTGTACAACCAACAATCTTCAAAAATCAACCCTACAACATAACAATTCCTTCGTCTTCAAGAACCAATATTATAGCATAAAAATTCCTCTCCTCTCCTCAGACCTATGAGGTCTTATTTATACATAAAACCCATGGAGGAATGGATGAAACCAAATCCCCAAACTCAGAAAACAATTTTTACAATTTTAGGATAAATCCCAAAAATCTGGGTTTTTCATCAATTTGGGCATATTTCAGTTAGCGATCCACCCATATATTCTCAAACAATTTGAATTTTGGAAACGTTCTCGCACCTTACTAATTTTTTCACATTCTAGACAAAACCCATTTTGTATAATTTCTAGATCTTATTCCATATGCATGAAAATCGAGGCGCAAGTTGGCAGTTTGAGATTTTTGCTATTTTTGAATAATAATTCCCCCTGAGATGGAGGTCCACAGAGTGTGAGTTGGGTGAATTCTTCCCCATGTGTCTGCATGCAAATTCCTCTCTAGAAAAAAACCCATGTCCCCTATTTTCTTCTAGAAGCATTCCAAAATTTTGAATTATTTCTAGTACTGGACTAGCATAGTTGGTACTAGAATAGGTGCAGATTTGGTACCAAATCGGGCAAAGGTGGTACCGGATCACTGCAGTGTTCATACCAGATCAGTTGGAGTACTAGAATAAAACAGTTGGTTGTTGCAGTACCGAACAAACGGAAGTACCAGATGAATCTCAAAGATGAGTATTGGATGAGGTGATGCCTGGTGATGAAGTTGCTTACATTAATCAAAGTAATTAGAAATCATTTGAACATTAATTATTCAATTCTAACCATTAATAAACCACATAAATCATGACTAAATTAATATTACCTCATGTACAAAACAATTGTTAAATTACATGGTTGTTGAGGAAAATAGTCAGAGAGTGCATATGTATGAGGAAAAATCGATTAGGATATGGGACAAGATAAGGCAATTGGAGGTGACAAAAATGATGCTCAACATTTCACCCATGCCTTATCCATTGCATGTCCTCATGCAAAAATGATCTTCAAAATTTCAAAATTTATGATACTCCTCACTTGATCAAGCATTCCCTGAAGTTCAACCTTTCTTCAACTCCTTAAGTTCTCTTTTAAGTAACCTGCTATACAATATAAAATTTCTGGCCTATGCTTCACACTTCTTGCCCATGGAAAAGTAGTTATGATGGAAAAGTGGAGTTATGAGTAATATATTAGATATGTTAGTTATTTGATGTTAAGTCTTATCCAATGTGTTGTGGATCATAGTTAGGAGAAAGGGTTGGATGTGACTCTAATATGATTATAGGATAGTGGCCAAGAGTTTTCATAATGACTTTGACTAATAGCCCCCCTAGCTATATTACCTTTAAAATAAAAGTGATATAAACATAGTTTAGATCTCATTTGTAGACAGGAACACATAAAATAATACATCCCAAGATGATTAACTCGTTTCTTATCCATGTTTTTAGAGAAGAAGTTCTTCTTGCTTAGGTAAGTTGAATTACATATACTTAGGGTCCCACTTTCATGCAAACTATTTATTTTAAATATATAACCCTAAAGTGGATACTTGAAGGTTCTTAAGAACATCATTCGAGCGATGTAAAGGTCATATCCTAGTCATGATTTGATAATGATTTCTTCAGAATGAGACCCAAGGGTTTTTGTTCAGTTTTAGGTGTGCCACTTGATGTTTTTTTCAACTCCCTTTACCCGACATAGCCCTGCTACCAGCAAGCCTATTCAGCACCTCGAAGGGTTTACCTTAGTACCATACAAGCATGGCCTCACTACCAACAGGCATGTTCAGTACCTCGACATGTCTACTTGTACTTCCTCATACTTCCTTTTTATTATATTCCTCAAAATATTTAGAATGATATATATTTTTCATTGAGAGCTTTAGAGTATAAGGAAGGCAGGTGGTACGAGATTGTTTTAGAGTTATTAGGCACATAATTAACTCCTTGAAATTATCCCAAGGGTGACATCATCCACATTAGACTTAAATCTTAGCTATTCAATGTATAATGGAACATCTTGGATAATGACTAAGAGATACCTCTAGTTAATCCTATTAGGTTTCTCATGAAATTTCATTGAGGGTTTGCAAGGGTGGTCCACCACATGAGGTTTTCATCAACACCACCCAAGAGAAATTTGTAAAGATAAACTTGGATAATAAATTGTTAAATCAATTAGGTTAGTATTAGACATAATGGTTCCACCACTTTTCAATGGATATTTCAAATATTAATCATGTTTTTGTAATGATGAGGTAATAAGACAGGTGCACCCATTATCATATAGAGATAAATGTGAAAATATCTCCTCAAAGGATAGTAAGGATGATTAATTTATGGGTGAGTGTAACAATGTAGGAGAAAGATGTACATGAGAGTAAAGAGCAGTTGAACACAAGACTTAAATTATCCTTGATTAAAAGAACATGAAAAGATTAGCTCATACCTCCAATTACCTGAAGTGAAAACAATGTTAATCACATGCCAAATATCATATCACTTTGGCATCAGTACCAGATAAGTAACAGAGTAGGTTTCTGCAGTACCAGAATAGATAGTACTGGAACAGGATAGTACCAAAACAAAATTCTGCAGTACCAGAATAGAATGGTACCGGAAAGGAATTTTGCAGTACCGGAACAGAGAAGTACCGAAACAGAATTCTGCAGTACCAGAATAGAGCAGTATCAGAACAAAAAAATGAAAATAAGTAACAGGGGGAAGAAACAGAGTGACGTGATGGATGAGGTTTGCTCATTCATGAAGAAAACAACTTCACAAATGAATTCAGTGATAATAAGATGGATGCATTGGTAATCTTAGAAAACAAGAGTGGAATACACATGGAAGTTTCACTTAAAGAAATAACGATGGTGATATTGATAGCTTAAGATGGAAACAATACATGAAAATAACCAAACATTTTAGCACATAATTTATATAATCCTTAATGGAAAGAATGTGGTAACCAAATGGTACCTCCATTCTTTGAAGTGTGCTTTGTTTAAACAAGGGAAATATCAAGTATGGAACAATTTAACCAAAATTACACCACTAGTACCAGACCATAGGCTTAGTACCGATCCACCACAGGCTTAGTATTGGACCACCAAGATGTATTCTGCAAACTGGAATTTGTAGTCTTCTCCTTGTGGCTGGAATACTCTGAGCATCAAGCTATAGAAGATGCTAGCAATTACTGTTATTGTAGGAAGAAGCATATGAATTTTTTTTGTTGAGTATCAAGTTGGAAAAACTGTAATCAACACACTGATGTAGGAATGTTGAGATTGCAACAGAAGTGTCATAAAATTATTGGGTTCCAAGATCTTTAACAAGAAATAAATTTAATTTGGAAACCCCCTTTTGAGATGCAGAAATCTCCTCTTTTTGGAACCAAACTAACCACTTCTTCTATTGCCACTTCCATTTTATTAGAAAATAAACCTAACTACTATTGTCTTAGCAACCACTCCCCCATGCCTGAGGTTTTTCATGGCCTCATACAAATAATGTGAGATGCTACAAAAAATGTTGCTCAGAGGTTTGTGAACATTTGCTAAAACAAAACCAATAGAAATAATTAAAACTAGACTTGTATTCATGCTTACAAATAGAAAATTCAGGGAAAATGTGAAAAGTTGAATTATTAGTTATAAATACAATAGTTTGAAATTAATGACAAGGATCCCTTCTCCTCTTTTTAAACCCTTCCAATATTACGTGTGCATCCATAGGATTAAGAGATTCACTTCTCATAAAATTGCAAACAAAATTGTCATAACTTTTGAAAGAAATCTACTAGAGGAACAAAAGATCTTAAAGTGATTTTTTTGTTAAATTTTGACATTCTTATTTATGAAAAGTATGAAAGATAGGTTGCATTTCACTTATATGCATCATTTATTTATTTATTTACTATCCTACTCTAATTGAACAAAAGAAAATTTCCTTCAAGTATAAGAATACTTCCAATGAAGCCATGTGCATAACAGGGTTAGAAATATATCCATACTCAGGTTTAAAACACAAATTTTAATGCATACGGAAGTATAAAGGACCAACTTCTTTGATGATGAGATCAAATAACAATGGAAAGTAAAATAGCAGTGTGACCTGAAAACTAATTGGAACCATCTTTCAATAGGATCAAGATTTTCTTGTTTCCCTTCTTTGTTTAGGTCACACAACATGTCCTCCTTTTCCATGCTATGCATATTATCTACATCAATATGATTGGTCTTTGGAGTACATACAGGATCTACTAAGAGACATGCTAAGAACTCCTCAATCTCAGGTTCCAATGGTTTCTCTCCATCAAATTATATCTATGATTATTTAGTATCCTCAAAAAATTGACAAGAGTAATCCAAAGGGACTTCTCAATCTTATTGTGGAGAGACAAATAAATTATTTATTGTTGTCAAGATATGCTCTTCCTAAGAGGCAGATATCCGAGCTACTACTAGAATGTGAGAAAGTTCTTGGAGGAACATTCTTCAAGCTCTTGATCATCCTTGAATTTTACTAGTTGGATGATGATCCCTGTCATGCAATACAAATTAGTACTCGAGTCTTACAAGACCCCAAACATGATTTATCATCAAAGATTTGAATTTTAAAACTATTTGCAAAAATAAAACAGACCAAACTTGAACTCCTTGCGTCACTAGGACCCTGTTTTCACCAGGTTATCGGTTCGCACAAGTTATCTTATAATAAATAAAACTAAATTTGCATAAATAAAATCTCACTTTTGCATAAAATAAGGAAAAACACACTTGCATTAAAAGAAAAACACTTCTGCATGAAAGGGAGAGGACAACCTAATTTTGGAGCAACCCCACTAATGTGGAAGTGTGGGATCTTTACTCACGTATTACCATCTTCTCTCCTCCCTTACGTCATCTACAAAACCAATCCAAAACCATTAAATAAATCTAATCCAAATATTACCTATTACCGTTTACAACTCCCCGACAACGATGCCAAAATGTTGGTGCAATTATATGCATAATATATTACGAAACATAAATTATTGACCATGATTTGTAATCAACAGAGTTGTTACACTATATGTTCCAACAACAATTGGTTTATATATGTTTGATGAGTATAGCTTAGATAAGAAAACCATTTATAAATTAACACACAAAAAATAACACTCTTCACACAATTCACAAGCTGGAAAGCAAAGCTCATAAAAAATATGATTCAAACTCTTTCTCAGGTGACTAATTTGTTCATTGTAGGCTTATAAAGAAAAATATTAACATTGACTCTATCTCCTCGAGAAACTAAACTAACAACAATTAGCATGATGTATATTCTCAAAATAAAGCATCAATCAATTCTAGAAGAAATAACATGTAGAGGAATACAGTCCATTGTAGGTTCATGTAGGGTGAGAGATGGAGGTCTGAATTGTGCATGTATTTGAAAGATGTAACATAATCAATTATGGAAGGAAACTCTAAGTTTGATGGAATACTCCATTAAAGGCTCGTGTATGGTGAAATATGAAGATCCAACTTGTCCCTAGGTTTTCAAAATAAAAACAAGCACTAAATCATTTAATCTAACAAATGCATGCACTTAAATTGGATGATTGTTCTCACATACTCACACAAAGATGTCAAATCATTACTCAGAAATCACTACACTCATAGATCTCACATTACACACACAACTCTCACTTACTCAAAATTACCACACATCCATGTGACCTTCTATTCAAGGTATCATTGAAACATGACATGGGTGGAATTAGATGTTGTAATCAAACATAAAATTACTATGTTCACACACACAGAAAACAACAATCATATTCACAATTAATTAAAAAGAGACTTACCTTGATTGGTTTGGTGGGACCTTTCTGTACCAACAAGGCATCTCTTAAGAGAAACTTACAATAGAGATAATGTAAATGCACACATATAATTCATAAACTAAAATTATATCATTACTTGAGAAATAGGTGTACAACCAACAATCTTCAAAAATCAACCCTACAACATAACAATTCCTTCTTCTTCAAGAACCAATCTTACAGCATAACAATTCATCTCCTCTCCTCAGAACTATGAGTTCTTATTTATACATAAAACCCATGGAGGAATGGATGAAACCGAATCCCCAAACTCAGAAAACAATTTTTACAATTTTAGGATATATCCAAAAAAACTGGGATTTTCATCAATTTGGGTAGATTCAAGTTAGAGATCCACCCATATATTCTAAAAAAATTCGAATTTTTCAAAAGTTCCCTCATGTTACTCATTTTCCCACATTCTAGACAAAACCCATTTCGTAGAATTTCTAGATCTTATTCCATATGCACGAAAATTGAGGCGCAAGTTGGTAGTTTGATATTTTTCTATTTTTTGCAGAATCATTCCCCCTAAGCTGGAGGTCCACATGTGTGAGATAGGTGATTTATTCTACATGTTTTCACATGTAAACACTACTCTGGAAAAAACCCATGTCCCCAATTTTCTTCTAGAAGCATTCCAAATTTTCGAATTATTTCTAGTACCGGACTAGCATAGTTGGTACCAGAATACCATAGTTGGTACCGGATTGGGCGGAAGTGGTATCGTATCACCATAGTGTTTGTACTATACTAGGAAAAGTATCAGAATAGAACAATTGGTTGTTGCAGTACCGGACCCAAGGAAGTACCGGATGAATCCCAAAGATGAGTACTGGATGAGGTGATGCCTGGTCATGAAGCTTCTTACATTAATAAAAGTAATTAGAAAGCATTTGAACATTAATTATTCAATTCTAACCATTAATAAACCACATAAATCATGACTAAATGAATATTACCTCATGTACAAAACAATTGTTAAATGAAATGTCTGTTGAGGAAAATAGGCAGAGAGTGCATATGTATGAGGAAAAATTGGTTAGGATATGGGACAAGATAAGGAAATTGGAGGTGAAAAAAATGAGGCTCAACATTTTTTCCATTCCTTATCCATTGCATGTCCTCATGCAACAATGGCCTTCAAAATTTCAAAATTCATGATACTCCTAACTCGATCAAGCATTCCCTGAAGTTCCACTTTTCTTCATCTCCTTAATTTCTCTTTTAAGTAACCTTCTATGCAATATAAACTTATTGGCCTATTCTTCACACTTGTTACCCATGGGAAATTAGTTATGATGGAAAATTGTCGTCATGAGTAATAGATTATATCTGTTAGTGATTTGACGTTAAGTCTTATCCAAACTTTTGTTGATCATAGTTAGGAGAAAGGGTTGGATGTGACTCTAATATGATTATAGGATAGTTCCCAAGAGTTTTCATAACGAATTTGACTAATAGGCTCCCTGGTTAGATTACCTTTAAAATAAAAGTGATATAAGCATATTTTAAATCTCATTTGAAGAGAGGAACACATAAAATAATACATCCCAATATGATTAGCTTGTTTCTTATCCAAGTTTTTAGAGATTAAGTTCTCTTGCTTAGGTAAGGTGAATTACATATACTGAGGGTCCCACTTTCATGCAAACCTATTTATTTCAAATATAGAACCCTAAAGTGGATACTTGAAGGTTGTTAAGAACATCATCCGAGAGATATAAAGGTCATCCCCTAGCCTTGATTTGATAATGATTGCTTCAGAATGAGACCCAAGGGTTTTTGTTCAGTTTTAGTTGTGACACTTGATGTTTTTTTCAACTCCCTTTACCTGACATAGCCTTGATGCCAGCAGACATGTTTAGTACCCCGACAAGTTTACCTTAGTACCATACAAGCATGGCCCCACTACTAATAGGCTTGTTTAGTACCTCAGCGGATTTACTTGTACTTCCTCATACTTCCTTTTTATAATATTACTCAAAATATTTAGAATGATGTATATTGTTCATTGACAAATTTAGGGTATAAGGAACATAGGTGGTACGATAGTGTTTTAGATATATTAGGCACATAATTAACTACTTTCAATTATACCAAGGGTGAAATCATCCACATTAGACTTAAATCGCATATATTCAATGTATAATGGAAAATATCAGATTATGACTAAGAGATAACTCTAGTTAATCCTATTAGGTTTCTCATGAAAGTTCATTGAGTTTTTGCAAGGGAGATCCACCACATGAGGTTTTCATCAATACCTCCAAAGAGAAACTTGTAAAGATAAACCTGGATAATAACTTGTTAAATCAACTAGGTTAGTATTAGACATAATGGTGCCACCACTTTTCAATGGATATTTCAATTATTAACTTTTTCGTAATGATGAGGTAATAATATAGGTGCACCCATTATCATATAGAGATAAATGTGAAAATATATCCTTAAAGGATAGCACGAATGATTTATTTAGGGGTGAGTGTAAAAATGTAGGAGGAAGATGTACATGCGAGTAAAGAATAGTTCAACAGAAGACTTAAATGATCCTTGATAAAAAGAACATGAAAATATTAGCTCATACCTCCAATTACCTGAAGTGAAAAAAATGTTAATTACATGACAAAGATCATATCACTTTGGCATCAATACCAGATAAGTAACAAACTAGGTTTCTACATTACTGAAATAGATAGTATTGGAACAGGATAGTACCAGAACAAAATTATGTAGTACCAGAATAGAATGGTACCAGAACATAATTTTGTAGTATCGTAACAGAGAAATACCTAAACATAATTCTGTAGTACCGAAACATAAAAACAAAAATAAGTAACAAGGGGCAGAAACAGAGTGGCATGATGGATGAGTTTTGCTCATTCATGACGAAAGCCACTTCACAAAGGAATTTAGTTCTAATAGGATGGATGCATTGTTTATCTTAGTAAACAAGAGTGGAATACACATGGAAGTTTCACTTAAAGAAATAATGATGGTGATATTGATAGATTAAGATGGAAACTGTACATGAAAATAACCAAACATTTTATCACATAATTTATATAATCCTTAATGGAAAAATGTAATAACCATATCATATCTCCATTCCCTGAAGTGTGCTTTGCGTAAACAAGGGAAATATCAAGTATAGAACAATTTTACCAAAATTTCACCACTAGTATCGGACCATAGGCTTAGTACCAGACCACCACAAGATTCATATAGGACCACCATAGAAAATTGTTTCTTCAGTACCAGATGAAAATTTGATGAGGTATCTGAATATGTATTCTTTAAACTAGAATTTGTAGGCTTCTCCTTGTGGCTGGAATACTCTGAGTATCAAGTTGTAGAAGATGCTAGCAATTACTGTTGCTACAGGAAGAAGCATATGAATTTGTTATGTTGAAGTATCATGCTAGAAAAAATTCAATCAACACACTCATGTAGGAATGTTTAGATTGCGACTAAAGTGTCATAAAATGATTGTGTTCCAATATCTGTAAAAATAAAGAAAATTTAGTTTGGAAACCTCCTCTTTTTAGAACCAAACTAACCACTGCTTCTATTGCCACTTTCATTTTATTAGAAAATAAACCTAACTACTATTGTCTCAGTAGCCACTCCCCCATTCCTGAGGTTTTCCATGGCCTCATGCAAACAATGTGAGATGCTAAAAAAAGGTTGCTCAGAGGGTTGAGAACATCTGCTAAAAACAAACCAATAGAACTAAATAAAACTAGACTTTTATTCATGCTTACAAATAGAAAATTTAGGGAAAATGTCAAAAGTTGAATTATTAGTTATGAATACAATAGTTTGGAATTAATGATGAGGATTCCTTCTCCTCTTTTTAAAAACTTCCAGTATTTTGTGTGCATTCAGAGGATGAAGAGATTCCCTTCTCATAAAGTTCCAAACAAAATTGTCATAATTTTTAGACATAAATCTACTAGAGGAACAAAAGATATTAAACCGATTGCTTTGTTACCTTTTGACATTATCATTTATGAAAAGTATGAAATATAGGTTTCATTGCACTTATATGCATCATTTATTTATTTATTTACTATCCTACTCTAATCGAACAAAAGAAAATTCCCTTCAAGTATAAGAATACTTCCAATGGAGCCATGTGCATAACATGGTTAGAAATATATCCATACTCATGTTTAAAAGATAAATTTTAATGCATACGGGAGTATGAAGGACCAGTTGCTATGATGATGATATCAAATAATAATTAAACTTAAAAGATTAGTGTGACCTGACAACTAATTGGAACCATATTTCAATAGGATCAAGATATTCTTGTTTCCCTTCTTTATTTAGGTCACACAACATGTCCTCATTTTCCATGCTATGTAGATTATCTTCTTCAAGATGATTGGTCTTTGGAGTAAATACAGGATTTGTTGAGATACATGCTAAGAACTCCTCAATCTCAAGTTCCAATGGTTTCTCTCCATTGAATTCTATCCATGATTCTTTATTCTTCTCAACAAATTGACAAGAGGAATCCAAAGGGACTTCTAAATATTCCTTTGGAGAGAAAAATAAATTATTTACTGTTGTCAAGATATGCTCTTCATGAGAAGAAGATATCCCAGTTACTGCTAGAATGTGAGAAAGTTCTTGGAGGAACATTCTTCAAGATCTTGATCATCCTTGAATTAGTCTAGCTGGTTGATGATCCCTATCTCGCAACACAAATTAGTACTCGAGGGTTATTACAACACCCCAAACATGATTTATCATCAAAGATATGAATTTTAAAACTATTTGCAAAAATAAAACACACCAAACTTGAACTCATTGCGTTGTTGGGACCCTGTTGTCACCAGGTTATCGGTTCACACAAGTTATCTCATCATAAATGAAATTAAATTTGCATAAATAAAAACTCACTTTTGCATAAAATAAGGAAAAACACACTTGCATTAAAAGAAAAACACTTCTGCATGAAAGGGAGAGGACAACCTAATTTTGGAGCAACCCCACTAAAGTGGATGCGTGGCCTCTTCCTACATGTCTTATCGTCTTCTCTTTGCCCTTAGGTCATCCATAAAACCAATCCAAAACAATTACAGAAATCTAATCCAAATATTACCTATTACCATTCACAACTCCCCAACAATGATGCCAAAATGTTGGTGCAATTATATGCATAATATATTACTAGACATAAATTATCGACTGAGATTCATAATCAACAGAGTTGTTACACTATATGTTCTGGAAACATGTGGTTTATCTATGTATGATGATAGATTAGATAAGAAAACCATTTAGAAAGCAACACACAAAAAATAACACTCTTCACACAATTCAAAAGATGGAAAGTAAAGATAATAAAAAATATGATTCAAGCTCTTGCTCATGTGACTAATCTGTTCATAGTAGGCTTATGAAGACAAAGTTGAACTTTGAATTTTTCTCCTAGAGGAACTAAACTAGAAACAATTATCACGATGTATATTCTCAAAAGAAAGCATCAATCAATTCTAGAAGAAATAATAGGTAGAGGAAGACACTCCATTGTAGGTTCATGTAGGGTGAGAGATGGAGGTCTTGATTATTCCTGTATTTTCAATATGTAACCTAATAAATTATAGAAGGAAACTCTAAGTGGTATGGAATAATCCATTAAAGGCTCGTGTATGGTGAAATATGGATATCCAACTTGTCCCTAGGTTTGAAAAATAAAAACAAACACTAAATCATTTAATCTAAAAAATGCATGCACTTAAATCGAATGATTGTTCTCACATACTCACACAAAGATGTCAACTCATTACTCAGAAATCATTACACTCATAGATCTCACATTACACACACAACTCTCACTTACTCAAAATTACCACACATCCATGTGACATGTTATTCAAGGTATCACTGAAACATGACACGGGTGGAATTAGATGTTGTAATCAAACATAAAATTACTCTGTTCACACACAAAAAAAACAAGAATCATATTCACAATTAATTACAAAGAGGCTTACGTTGATTGGGTCAGTGGGACCTTGCCGTACCAAAAAGGCATCTCTTAAGAGAAACTTACAGTAGACATGATTTAAATGTACACATATAATCCATAAACCGAAATTATATCATCACTTGAGAAATAGGTGTACAACCAACAATCTTCAAAAATCAACCTTAGAGCATAACAATTCCTTCTTCTTCAAGAACCAATATTACATCATAACAATTCTTCTCCTATCCTCAGAACTATGAGGTATTATTTATACATAAAACCCATGGAGGAATGGATGAAACTGAATCCTGAATCTTAGAAAACAATTTTTACAATTTTAGGATAAATCCCCAAAATCTGGGTTTTTCATCAATTTGGGAAGATTCGAGGTAGAGATCCACCCATATATTCTCAAACAATTAGAATTTTGGAAAAGTGCTCACATGTTACACATTTTTCCACATTATAGATAAAACCCATTTCGTATAATTTCTAGATCTTATTCCATATGCATAGAAATCAAGGCACAAGTTGGGAGTTTGAAATTTTTGCTAATTTTTGCATAATCATTCTCCCTGATATGGAGTTCCACACGTGTGATATGGGTGAATTATTCCCCAAGTTTACATAGGTAAATGCCACTCTGGAAAAAACCCATGTCCCTTCTTTTCTTCTAGAAGCATTCAAAATTTTCGAATTATTTCTAATATCAAACTAGCACAGTTGGTACCAGACTAGCACAATTGGTACCGGAATAGGTGCAAAGTTGGTACCAGATCGGGTGGAAGTGGTACCATATCACCATAGTGTTGGTAACATATCAAGAGGAGTACCAAAATAGAACAATTGGTTGTTGCAGTATCGGACCAACAAAAGTACCAGATGAATCTCGAAGATGAGTACCATATGAGGTGATTCCTGGTCATGAAGTTGCTTACATTAATAAAAGTGATTGGAAAGCATTTGAATATTAATTATTCAATTATAAACATTAGTAAACCACATAAATCATGACTAAATGAATATTAACTCATGTACAAAACAGTTTTTAAATGACATGTCTATTGAGGAAACTAGGCAGAGAGTGCATATGTATGAAGAAAAATTGGTTAGGATATGGGACAAGATAAGGAAATTGGAGGTGACAAAAATGAGGCTCAACAATGATCTTGTAGCCTCACTAGCACAAACCTCTCATGCAAGCAAGAGATTAGAAACTGTCATTCCTAAGTCAAAATTAGATAAAGGAAAAGGGGTGGCTAATCCCTCCATGTCTTCCAAAGACTCCTCTGAATCAGTGTCCCCTCATCTCCACCTCAAATATAGTTTCTCCCATCTCGTCAATGAAATCCACCCACAAGGTTCCAATCAATTGAAGGTTGTTGAACATGAAAAATCAGAAAAAGGATCAAAAGAAGGTAGTAGTGAAAATAGACAAAATGCCTCTCAGAGAAAATATGGGTTTTAATTATTTTTAATGTTATTTTCTTTTGAGGACATATTTTATTGGTATGATGACATAATGTTTTGGGCAACAAAGAAACATTTAGATATAATGTTTTGGAAAACATAGATATGATTTTATTTTTTTCTATAGTCATGTTTTATTTTGATACTAAAATATTTGATTATTTATATGAGGATGGGAGTTACAAGGCAAATATTTGAATTCATTTTGGGGGTATTATATTTAATATTTTGATGATCATTAAAGAAATGAAAATTGGAGTGTCAAGGGGTCCCACCTATCTAGTTATTATTTAAATAGACTCTTATTTATGTATTATTATTTGTTTTTCTCAACCAATTAGTTAAGCTAATTAATCTTAACAAAAGAAAGGTAGTTGAACTACCATAATTTATTGGGACAGAATAAAATCTCAATCAAAAGAAGAGACAAAGGGAGGACAATAGAAGAGGCAATTATGATACAAGGTCTTCTCTATACTTGTCATATAAGGTCTTGTCTATCCTTGATTCTCTCTCACAACTTATAGTGGTATTCTACCTGTGTTTTCCATCTTCTCCTGCATCTCATCATATAACGTAGCACAAATGATATCATTAGCCTTCGTTTGCTTTGGATCTGAGGTATTCCATAAAGTTGTGTGTTTTTCTACGTGATATTTCCCTAGGCTCTGGTAAAATCCACTATATTTTGGTTCTTCCCATCCAACCTGTTTTACCGATATGATTAGCCATGCATAATGAAATTCTAAACCGAGGTCCTTCACATCCTTACAATCATCCAAAAATGAGCTTAGTAGATATGGATCCCAGCTAAGTAGACTTCCCTTTACACACTGTGTGACTATTGTTATTACACCTGCATGGGCTTCCTCTTTGCGCCATTTTATCAAACGTTTGCATGGAATCATTTTTTTCATAAACTTAGTTGTTGGTTCATTTATTTGTCTAATCTTAACTGCCCTTGATCCTCTTTCAATCCCATACTTATTCTTTATCTTTTCTACCATGGATTTTTCTGTTGCTCTGGTTTTGCTCCATCTTTAGGTAATTCTGTTATTTCAACAATTACATCCACATTTATGGATATAGGTCTCTCCATCCATAATGTGCCTCCATTGTTAGGAACCAAACATCAATATAGCATAGAAAAACCTTAGGAAAAGTACTCAACGCCTTGAAAAAGAGATAATTTTAGATAATAAGCCTCTTCGAGGGGGAAACCTCCTTTTACCCCACT
>JZKD02S1746616.1:428732-443249 GCA_000966675.3 Picea glauca | reverse complement strand
AGACTAGGAGGTATAATTACAACTAATGGCCTAAAGCCGACATAAATAAAATAACATTACTAATCTAATATGCCCCAATTAAGGGTTAATGAGCCAATATTAGGGCTTAACATCCATATTCCCATGCCAATAACTATTTGAAACATGCATTCACATATTTTCCTCTCCCAAAGTGAGGAATCTCCAATGGGTTCATAATTCATGTGTTCTATATCCATGTAATCCACTATTTTGGCTCCATAATGGGATCTCTCGATGGACCTTATCCTTTACTTTCCATGTATACTTACTGCATGAACTCAAGAAACTTCCCCATGTACATAACATCATGATCATCATACTTCATCTTATTAACACATCCTAACATGTCATCAAGTACTTTGACTCATTCAAGTATCTACAATAGTGACAATGTGAGTTTCTTCTGCTTGCTTGGTGTTCTTTGCACTGTAGGTTTTTACCTTGTCTTTTTTTTCACTGTTGATGGCCCTATTATTTCCAATGGGTTCTCTTCCTCATCTTCTTCAGTGTTTGATTTTTGTTTGTTTGTAATGTATTTCACCTTTACTTGTTCCTATGATTGTTGTGTGTGATCTATTGTAGGGTGTTGCACCTCATCATATTATATTCGTTCATCATCTTCCTCATTCAGATATACATGTGGTTGTGCTATGCCTAACCTAGTTTGTTGCATATGGTTTTTATCTGTGCTAGGGTTTTATGTTTCTCTCCATGGGCCAATGTCCATTCCTTCTTCTATCGGGTTTTTTTGTTCCTTCTCTTCTACAATAGTTGTACTAACGGGTTCGATTACTAGGGATGGAATTGCATTCACATCCACCACTCCTTCCAGATGATTTGATTTTTCTCCATTGACAGCTATGGCCTATGTAGACCTCGCGACACTTCTCGTCTATCATAAAGGGTTTCTTTGAATCGTAACTGAACACCTCATAATCACCTTCTCACACTAATTTCCTCCCTTATCTTTGGTTTTCAAAAAGTCACAATGAGTACTTTATGTTCACCTTTTCTTCTTTTATAGTTCATTCCATAAATGTCGTTCCACGCCACAATTTTTCGATCACCACGTTTTCCTTTTCTGGCTACTTTTTGTATTGGTGCAATACATTTTTTTTCTGGTCACATTTCCCTGACATGTAGTGAATTCTTGTTATTTCATACCAATTATTGTCTGTTGCACATTGTATCATCTAACTACATGTATAACACTTATCCATCTACTTCATCCTTTTGCATTTTTCTTATTTTTCCAAAAACAAAATTCTCTTTCTTTTTTTCAGCTTCTACTATATACACTATGTGCAATTGTTATTTTTTGCACGACATCTACTAAGGGTTACTGGGTCAAATTCCATTAAACAATCCTTGAATCTCTTTTCCTTCTAAATCTTACAACTACATAGAACCTCCATCTACGATAGATTTTATCTCATATGGCCCCAGCCAATTCATCCTGAATTTTCCTAGGTGTTGTAAGTATTTGTTGTCATAGAGAAGAACCAGATCTCCTTCCTTAAAGTTTTTATTTTTAATTTTTCTTTCATGCCAATATTTGTCTTTGGATTTTTGTACTTCTATATGGAAACCATCCATAATATTTTCCTCTTATAGTTCCATGAGTTGATACAATATTTCTTGAAATGCACCTCTTTTTGTCATGTTTGTAATGGCTGCAATGTGCAAACTAGGTAGGCAATATTCTAAAGGGACTACTGCTTCCTGACCATACACCAATATGAAAGGTGTTTTCCCTGTCATTTTTTTGCATGTGGTTCTATAGGTCCATAGTATGGCTGGTATCTTCAAATCCTAGTCATCCCTATTTATATTGCAAACTTTAGTTAGGGAATTCTCCAATATTTTATTAAATGCTTCCATTGTTCCATTAGCCCAAGGATAGTATGGAGTGATATTCTAATGGTGTATCTCAAATTCTTCAGTCATTTCATGAATGGTATTATTGACAAAATTAGTTCCCTAATCACTCATCAGAAATATAGGGTATCCAAATTTTGTTATTACTTGTTCAAACATGAAGTGCGTTGTATTTTCTGTGCTGCAATATTTTACTGATGCTTCTTCGACCCATATGGTTAAATATTCTACTACTATAATGATGTACTTCCTGATCTTCTAGTTGGTGGTTTGATTGCTTCGAAAAATTCTACTGCCCATTTTTCAAACACTTTAAGGGTTACCTGAGGTTTTAGGGGCATTTCATCCCTCATAGATGGCTTTTCATCCATATGGATCTTAGTCACCATCCACCCCTTCTGGCGAATCACCATTTTTAACCTGTGGTTTTGATAAACCGTTATATTCACCCTTTTGATGGGGAATGTAATAAGGGATGATTTTAAGGATGGGGAATGTAAAAATATTGAAATTTGTATGTATTTTATATAGTTTGTATAAACTTTTGGTGATTTTTAAGGTAAAATAATTTTATCCTATAGAATTTAAGTGAATATTTTTTAGATGGAAAATCATTTTTTGGGAAAACCCATGGAAAATTAGCCCATGAGAGAAATTTAGCCCCTAAAATCATCATTATATAATTTCATCTTCATTTGTTAATTACATACATCATTTAATGATTTTCTAGTGATCTTATGTACATGCATACAACATAGTGTTAATACACCGTATCTCATTTGAACTCCGCAGTTACACATGCTAAGGCTAGAGTAGTATTGGGATGGGTGATCACCCAAGAATTCCCAGTGTTTTACATACCTATGGCATTTTATAAACTTAGTCCAATTTATCCCACATTCATCATGGGAATTGTTCTCCTATCACTCTCTCATATATAATTGAGGTGAAGGAGGCCCCTTAAGCATGAAAATAAGTGTGATTTAAAGCTTGTTGTGAATGAAGCGTAGCCAACATCTCTTTCTTTTTAGAGATAAGCTACCCCATTCTGCCAGTTTGTGTTCTATAGTGTTTTTCTCTCTTATTCATTAGTAGAAGTTGGGTTTCACTATATTTCTATGTTTCTTGCAATATTTCTATGTATTTCATTTTTGTATCTCTATTATATTTATGTCTTCATGTCATTCTCAAAATAATCTGTCTCAGTGGTATCAGAGCAGTCTGCTCCTTTTCATTTCTAAGAGAAGGTCCTTGACGAGGTTAGGGTATAGAGATTTGGGTCTCGAGCTAGTTTCACTTGAGGAAAACTACTCTCGCTAGCCCAAGAGACCTCCCATGGCAGAAGAAAAGAGATATGATAGCGAAGGATATCCTTTCAGGACGTTGCTCGAGGAACCCCTCATGAGACAAAGGAATGAGATGATGGACAACTTTGATCAGATCCTTCGAATACTACCGATGAAGGAAACCAAGGAATATTCAACGAGAAACCATTTTTCAAGTGCGACTCCCTTCAAGGTACAAGTCAATTTTGATATCCCCTTATTTGAAGACCAGATAGATGAAGATGCTCTAGAAAAATGGTTGAATCTTCTAGAAGGTTATTACTCTGTCCAAAAAATTTCTGATAGTGAAAACATCACCTTTGCGCTCCTTAAATCCCTTCCCCATGTCAGAGATTGGTGGGAAGGTTACTGGAAGAGGTACAGTGTGGATACATCTACATTATTTCAAAGAGAACCCACTTGGGTGACCTTTGTAGGTGCCTTAAAGGAGGATTTCTACCCTGCCAGAAACTATGATGACCAATACATGAGATGGAAAACTCTGAGTTAGAAAAGATACCAGATGGTGTTAGAGTACACAAACATCTTTCTTACCTTGCACTTAAAGTTGGGTATCAAAGACTCTGAGTAGAACTTGGTTTTGAAGTACCGTAGTGGTCTACATAGGTACATCCAAACATAGATGGATTCCTTGGACATCTTCTCACTGGGATTTGCTTATCCATATGCAGTCAAAACTGAGAAGAAATTAAAGCAACAAAGAAAGTGGGAGAAGCATAGATAGATCAAGAAAGGCCAACCTCAAGAGAGTTAGTCCCAGATGCAGGAAAATAAGGGTAACAGGAAGTCTAAGAAAGACACAGAAAAGTGGTGTGAGTTCCACAAGAGCCCTTAGCACAACACTGATGAATGTCGCTCAATAAATTCATTGGTGGTCGAGCTCAAAGAAAAATATTTGAACCTTGACTTGGAACCTGATTCAAAAAATAATAAAAGGAGACAAATAGTTGATGCAAAACCCACTGCTACTATTGCAACTACAATAATCCAATGAGAAGAGGATCCTAAGGAGGGGGGGGGAATCTTCCATTCACATATGTGGATGAAGGGGAATACACTACATTTTATTGTTGATAGTAGTGGCCAAAATAACATCATCTTAGCATAGGTTGACAAGCAATTGGATTTCACAAAAACACTACACCCGCATAGATACAACATCAGGTGCCTTCACTAGGGTCAAGATCTTTGTGTCAGCCAATAGTGTCACCTATCCTATGGCATGAAGACCTTCAAGGATGAGGTATTGTATGATGTTTCCCCACTGGAAGTATGTAATGTTCTATTAGGCCATCTATATATGTGGAGGTGTCATGATGCGTATGAGTCTTGACCCCGTAGTGTCATTGTTACTATGGGGGGTCAACTATAATGGATACCAGAGGTAGCTCCGACTATTTTCCCACCAAAAAAATGCCACAAAGTAATCTCTCATACTGCAAAGTTTAGCCTCTTCACAATCTGATCAAAAGGTGAACAAAAGGATACTGCAACCACTACATCTTCAACCCACGACCTTTATATCTAGTAGAAGAATATCAACAATATTGTAGATGAGTGCCAAGATGTTCTTGTTGCACCTACGGGGGTGCCTGCACACTTCCCAGTCAAGAAAGGTTATACCATAACCCTTCATACTCTTCCTTTTTCATCTTCATCGATAGAGTCCTTCCACACTCAAGTAGATCATGCAACTATATTGGTTGGATGGATCCAGCCCCTCAAGCAATAGGTTCATGAAACCCTTCAACAAGATAAGTAGGACAACTTCTTCGGCAAGGAAAGCAGTGCACCAAGCATCACATTTAGCAAAAGTACTCTCATCTCCCAAGGGTACTTGATGCAATAGGGACCATTTCTTCCTAAGGGGGGAGGAATGATCCAGATGGATCTTAGTGGCCATCCACCTCTTCCATTGAATCACCATTTTCAACCTGTGGTTTTGATAAAACATGATACTAACCCTTTTGATGGGGAATGGAATGTAATTTCATCTTCATTTGTTAATTACATATATCATTTAACGATTTCCTAGTGGTCTTATGTACATGCCTAAAACATAGAGTTAATGCGCATGATCTTGTTAGAACTTTATAGTTAAGCATCCTCATGCTAGAGTAGTACTGGGATGGGTGACCACCCAGGAAGTTGTAGTGTTTTAGATGCCTATGGAATTTTATAAACTTAATCCAATTTATCCCACATGCATCATGGGAATTGTTCTCCTCTCACTCTCTCATATATAATTGAGGTAAAGGAGGCCCTTTAAGCATGCAATGGAGTGTGATGTAAATCTTGTTGTGAATGAAGCACAACCAACATCTCTTTCTTATCAGAGATAAGCTACCCCATTCTGCCAGTTTGGGTTCTATAGTGTTTTTCTCTCTTATTCATTAGTATAAGTTGGGTTTCACTATATTTATATGTTTCTTGCAATATATATGTGTATTTCCTTTTTGTATCTTTTTTATATTTCTGTCTTCATGTCATTCTCAAAATAATTTGGATCAACTTTACTACACTCTGACAGACATCACAATTCTAGCAATATTCCTTTGCATCTTTATAAAATGTTGGTCACCATAGTCATGCCTACAGTATCTTTTGCGTAATGACTTTTCCTGTGTAGTTTCCTCCATCTATTCCTTCATGTGATTCTTACAAGATGATAGGAAGTTCATGTTCCATGACACATCTCCTTAGAATATTGTTGGCATAGGGGCAGACCCAGGGTTCAACGCTCAAGAGCGCACTGAAAAATCCCTAACTACCAACCCTTTCAGAAACACCTACGAAGTAGATGAAGTCTCACTTGAGGTAAAGGCAGGGGTGGTTGCAAGACTCATGTGTCTGCAACCTTAGCTGGGACACAGATCTATGATTATATTTCTTACAATGCACTTAACATCAATTATTCTTTAACATACATTCATTAATAAACTTCGCAGAAGTCACAGAGCATCGTAGTGAAAACTTACACTAAGAATGATTCAATACTTATTCACAACAATATAGGTTAGATTCAACATATCAAGCTCTAATAATCTCATATATCAGATCTAATGTTCATTCATTCATCAACAACGCAGAGTATGACTAAATCTACTTAACCACATCAAGCACTTAGCCAAGAAAGAGATACATACATAAGAGCGAAGCACAAAACACTATACACATAGTTACTATGGTTCACCCCCACCCTAGGGTTACGTCCACACAGTATTCATTATCTTATCCTTGTCAAGTAGTTACAACACAGAGCTTTAACGACCCTTACTTTGCACAGGACAAAAGATCTGTGCAGCTCACTAGATCCTTCTTCCTTGCTCTTAAGCATCATACTATAACAACCTACACTTAGCTCTCTGATCTCATGCATAGATCACTCTAAGATACATCCAATCACACAAATCCCATTACTAGCACTAAGCTTTCATTCATACATCACACAGATGTAATAAATTACTATCTCCCCTATCTTACTATCTATATTGCCTATTTATAGATTACAAAATGGGCCTAAATGTGGTTAAACCCATGGGACAACAATCCTTTCCTGTTACATCAACCCAAAACCCTAAAATGGACCCCAAAATAGGTCTTGCTTCCTTATTTTCTGCTTCACGTTCTGCTTCTTCCTTGGCAAGTTGTCGTAGTCCCAAAAGTGGTCGAGTAAGACCAAGTGCTCTTCAAAACTTGGTCAAGGCCCAAAAAATATTATTTTCTCCTAATTTATACAAGTGTCATGCAATAAGTTTGTAATATCTATCTCTAACCACCAAATTCTTCTTGTGCACAGTGTTGTATTCCTTTGGGGAAAATCATGTACTCAAAAATTCAATGATATCATAAAGGTATTTATCATCAATCTGCACTAAAAATAGCTATGCATCAGGAAAGTTGTACTCCAAGATACTTGGTTCCTCTCTATTAGTTATCATAGACAGATTATCTGTCCCTACATTAAGTATTTTAGGTTTCACGACCACTTCAAAATCAAACTCTTGAAATAAAAAAAAACATCTAAATATTCTCCCCCCCTCAACACTGGCTTATTGACCAAGTATCTGAGAGAAGAGTGATTTATGAACATCTTAAAATGATGGCCTGATAAATAATTTATGAACTTTTGTAATGCATACACCATATCCAAATCTTCTCTCTCTATTGTATTATAATTTTGTTCTGACTCTGAGATTTTCCTACTTGCAAATGTTATTGGGTGATCTATGTCATGCCTTCTCTTGGTTGTGTTAGTACTTATCCAAGTGTTATTGAAGAGGCATACACATGAAAATGGAATTCTTTTGACCAATCTGGAAAGACCAGAATTGGTGTTGTCACCATTTTCCCTTTTAAGATGTCCAAACTTTGTATGCGCAGTAATTCAATTGAAACTTGATATACTTCTTTAACAATTTCTCCATGGGCATAGTAATTTGTGCATAGTTATTTATGAACTTTCTATAGTATCCTATATGACCTAATGTATCTCTTAACTGGCACATTGACTTAAGTGGTCGTAAATTAACAATGACAACAATCTTTGGAGGTTCAACTGGTAGACCCTGTTTACAAACCACATGCCCTAGAAAAAATCCAAACAATGCATTGAATATGCATTTATTAATGTTCAAATAAATTTTCCATTGTCTACATCTGTCTAGAATTAATATTAAAAATTCAACATGATCTTTTAATAGGATAAATACTGTCCAATCATCTAAATAAACCTCAAAAACAGTATGCATAAAATCTTTAAATGCAGCTATCACTACTCTTGAAAAAATAGTTGGGTAATTTTTCAATCGAAATGGAATCATTGTGTATTGGTATGACCTCCATTCTGTGGAAAATGTAGTCTTATGATGATCCTTTGGTTCTATTTTGATTTGGTGATACCCTGAAAATCCATTAGTAAATGAGTATGCATCTTGTCCTCCTACATTTTCCAATACCTCATCTATAAATGGAGTAGGGAAGGGATGATGCAGATATGTGTCATTCAACTTCCTCAATTTGACATATATCCTTATTCCCCCATGCTTCTTCTCATGAACTACCATAGGGATAATCCACTTAGATTCTTTAACAGGTTCTATTATACTAGCCTCTAACTTTTTATCAATCTTTTCCTTAACTTTCTTCTTATATACTGAATTTAGCCTATAGTGTCTCTGTCTTATTGGTGTGGCATCTAGTCACATAGGAATTTTCATTTCTCCAAGTTCTCTTGCTACACCTTTCATTTTTGAAAATGTTGCTGGAAATAAATCACTATTTTTGTGTAGTAGTTCTCTTATTCTTTCCATTGTTTAGTTATCCCAATAGTAACTAATACTTGCAATTTTAGGGTTCTCTTCTATTCCAATATTGAATTTATTTATCTTCAATGGTGCAACAAATTCTTCTTACTATAACTATGGGACTTCTACTTCTCTTTCCCCTTCAAATTATGTTATTTGAATATCACGTGGGTTTTATTTTGTTGGGTCATATTCTGTGACATGGTAACAATGTAACAACTGTATCATTGTTTGTTGATTTTGATTATGATAATATGTTATAATTTCAACTTCAGGTTCTTCAATTTTTTATTTATTTTATCAGCTTCAGTGTTGCATCCATCACTGTATTCTCAAGTTCAAATGAAAACGTGATTACAAAGTTCTAGTGCAAATCTGTCCAATTTACAGTTCCTCTGTGCAGTTCCAGTTCTTTATACCAATTTCTTGGTATTCCTTCTAATGTATGGATGAAGTGATGTGGCCATTCCTAAAGTGGTATCAGTCTCCATATGTGTATTCTCATGTTCTTTGCCAAATCTAATGCGCAATAATATTTTGCATTGATACCAATCATGGATATTTTCTTTGTGAGTACATCACCAACGTGTAGGTGTTTCTTTCAAGAAAATATCTAAAAATAATAACCTTTGAGTTTCTAGGACTTCTAACTCAAATTTTGTTAAGAATTATTCTAAATCATTTAGACAATAAAAACTTTGAGGTTATCTTACCTCTATGCCAACCCATATTAGTGAATGTGTAATTCTTTCACATCTTCTAGTAGATATCTCATGTAAGCATTGTTTCCAATTCTCTAGTCTTGTGTCATAATCTAAAGCACAAGAACTAATGCTTCTCCAGCTAAACATTCCATTTGTTGTTGGGTTAATGTAATCTTCCTCATGCATGGTAGTTCTATAGAACTAGTTTATTTCCTCTTTGATAAAGTTCTCTGTCATTGGTTCAACATACCTTCCACCTTCTGAAGGATGTAATGGTGCTATGAATCTATATTATCCTAATTTAAAAACAATTTTTTGGGTCTTCAAGTTGATGATGGCTTGATTGTCAAATGCCCAATCTAGTCCCAACAATGTTGGATAAGGTGTATTATTATCCACTATATCAATTACATCAAAATATTCCATAGTGTGCACACCATCTAAATCCATTGGTATGCCTTTCAATTGACCAATTGGTATCACCCTATGCGATTTTCTAGTTTCAATTGAATGGGTGAATATCCTTGTGTAGGTTCCCCCATGCATTCCCATGTTTTCATAGGAAGAAAATTAACGTCAGATCCCAAATCTAATATGATGTCACCCATGTTAAAGTCTCCAATATTTGTATTCAGTGTGAACTCCATATTTGTTCATGGCTTCCTATGGACATGATTTACTATCTTCTGTTTTACTTTTATCTCTTCTTCAGGATTGCATTTTTCTAACAAACCTTGTAATACTTGTATAGATGTTTGATCATTCAATAATTTCAAGCAAGACACCAGAAAGTTTCTTAGATTACTTAAATTTTTCGAAGGCTTATTGTTGTTGGTATAATCATATGCATGAGGCATATCATATACTAGCCCATCATATCCTGGTTGTGCACTTGATGTAGAAGAAATATTATCCTACAAAATTTCTTGTTTGGCCTGCTTGAATGTTTCTTTTTCCTTGCATGTATCAAAGTGTTGTTGAGGTGTTGTATTTTTTCTAACCCACTGGTGTTGGTTTTGATTCATATTTTCTATGTCTGGTCCTATTTTGGTTCCACCTATAGTAAATGCATTCATATTTTTCCCATCATCTCTATTTTATGTGGCAATCCATTGAACATTTTGGTTATTTTGATTCTTTTTGTCCCGTATTTTTCTTAGACATATAGGACATTATTTTGTAGTACAATCTATTGCACGATGTACATGCATGTTTCTGGTGGTTGTGGACAATCCCTGGCATAATGTCTAGGTTGTTGACAATTGTGGCAGGTTACTGGTCCTCTACCTCTTCCAAATCCTCCTCTTCCACAACCTCCTCCTTTGAATCCTTCTCTATCACCTTGATTTTTTACACATGGTGTATTATATTGTGGTACTTTATTATATTGTGGTGGCATTGTAAAATACTACACATTTTTATATAGTTGTCCAGTTTTTACTGTCATTAGTTCATCCTGCATATTATAAGCATCTGAGGTCATTTTCTTCATAACTTCCAAGGTTCAAAAATCCTTATCCTCATGTCCTATAGACTTGCAGAAATTGTAGAATGTACTATTAGGAATTGTTTGGTATTTTTCATCATTGGACACTGGTAGGGATCATGTCTAGGTGTTTTACATATTTCACACCATAGTCCTCCTATGGGTAAATGATTTTCCATTCCTACTCCCAAACTACACAATTTTGGGCACTCATTTTTGTGATGTCCTTTTGTTTTGCATAAGGTACATTAGAAAACTTCCCTCTTCTCCTTGCCTTTGTTCTGATTCAACTTAAATGTTAGATTATTGAGATCCTCTCTCATTTATTCTATAGATGGATCTGTATGTTTATATTGATTCTCTTCCAATTGTAAGGCTTCTTATAAAGCCTCAACCTAAGTCTGGAACTTTTTTTTGCCTCAATGGATATTTCAAATGTGGCAATGAGTTTATGAATACTTGTCTATGCTTCATGCCCATTATAGAATATTTTAACTTACCTTTCAGTCGCTTGAACTTATGATCGAGTTCCCAAACTGACTTGCTTGACTTATATTTTATTTCTATCATCTCATTCATATATTGATCTTTTGAAATTGGTCGTTCGAACTCATTTATTAGTTCCTTATTCACATCTGTGATGGTTGTAGGTGATCCTTGTGGATTGTTCATTGTTAGGATCATATTTAACCAGTCCAGTGTGTAGTTTCTAAATGTAATTGTGAGTTGATCCACTTTTGTGTCTTGATCCGGGATATATTTTGATTCCAAAATATTTTCACAAATAAATAAATGTTTCTCTAGGTCCTTTGACCCTTCTCCATGAAATTCGAGTAACCGAATGGTTGGATCTGCTCACGCCATTGTAAAATTTTTGGTACTTCATCCACACGATGTAGATAACTGACTATTTCTACCTGAATTCCTACTTCCACTTGAATTTCCACTCATCCCTTGACCTATTTTTCTCCTTCTAGAACTAATTGTTGGTTTTCTAAAATATTCTTTCTTGTTGGATGTCTCAGTTGCACATGGGGTCATAGGTTCCACACTAATTCTGATCTGGAATGGAGTTCCTTCTTGTGCGCAAGACCCCTGACCTCTGGTTTTTCTGTCATATGTGGCATGTAGGATTTATTCAATATGATCTATATCATGAATATCATATTCCTCTTCTTCATCACTTTCCAAGCCTTCCCTCTCAGCTACTGCTCACTTTTTCCTATTAATCTTATATTGGTAGGGTCTTATGTTGCACATCATTCCCACTTTGTCCAGTATTTCATTGATTTTTTCTTCATCCATCATAATTGGGTGTATCATTTCCTTCTTCTTACCTCTATCCATATCCTTCTCCATGTCTCAGATCATCCTCAATGTTTCCCCCAGTCTCCTCATACACGTAGATTTATTTAGCTGTCAGACTCCATAGTCATCACACCTTTATCATGCAACAAAATCTTGATTGACGTGTAGAGTGATCTAATATACCTTCCTCTTGGACACTTCAAAAAATCCTCTACAGTAGTGTATGATTTTTCAGTATCGACTGTAAACTCGGTAATGAATCCTGCAATAATGGAGTCTAGCGTAAAATTGACTGCATTCGTGAATTTGTTGTTGACTTATTAGAGATGCACAATATTCTTAGTAGTCTATTGTATTGGTCTTATCCTATTAGTTGAGTGAGTGTATTTCAATATTAGTATCCACTCCTACAACAAATGTGGAAATTCATAGAAAAATTCCTCATGGATATCAGTGAATATGAACCTCTCCAAATATTGTGGCAGTGTATGCTTAGGGTTTCTATTGTCGTTATGTGCAAACTTGAGCTCTTTTTCTTTCAGCCATCATTCCATATCATGTTTAGCTGGATTCCATGGTATGAACATCCCCTTATAATACTTCATTCTCTTCATTGTTCTTCTCAACAATTCTCTTCCAACAAGTTCTTATGGGTTCCAGTCAACAACGAAACCATTTGTTGGTCATTTCTGGGAGGATCTGGGTTCTACTTTAGGTTTCCAACAAAACCCTACAAACCATCGGCCCTTCTGGAGACTAGAAGGAAACACAATGCACATATTTCATAATGCAGTCTCACCCGAGATGTATTATGGGTGACTAGAGGACCCAAATGTGTGCAATCTTGTAGGGGAGACTTCTGTGGGGGTGGGAGAAAATCCTTCTACCTCAAAACATATCATATTTATTATTATATTACATCAACACATCATTATATCTCATATATACCACTCAGTAATTAAATACATTCATAAGGGTTTATTTTGCAGTAATTATCCTATATACTCTATTGTGCACAAGATTTTACTACTAACATATTAATTCATTCATCATAACTAAAAAATCACAAGAAATAATATACACATTCCCCAAAGAGACAAAAATTTACCATGGTTCACCCCCCTGGGCTACGTCCAAAAAGATATGTCTTTCTTGTCTCTTTTATTATTCTGCATCAAGGTTATAGCATTGTGCATATCACATTTGAGGCTGACAAGATCTGAGTAAGCTCCATAGCTCATGGCTTACAACCTTACCCTATATTACAGTGCATATCTTTGTCTGTATGTCTCTATCTCATCATATCTGTATCACCTCTCATATATCTATTATCACTCGATCAATGTTCTATCCATTACCTCACAACACTATATTTATATTACAAAAAAGGGTTAATTACCCATTACAAAAATGACCAAAACCCTAACCCACTAACCCTAGTTGGATTATATTTGTCCACTTTCTAACTCCCTAATCATGGTTGGTCCAAAATCCAACAATTTTCCTCATTTATCCACATCTTTCATTCTCTCTTTGAATTTTGCAGTTTCCCGACACTAATTTTCCTTGTTTTCCAGTGTGTTCTCCTTCTTTGGTCCATTTCCTAACTTCATTAATTCTTGTACTTTTCCCAAAATTGTCTGCGCCAACAAGTTGTTTCATTGCTCAAGAGAGATTAAGAAAAGAGGGTAGGTTAAATTAATAAGAAATATAACATAGACCTTTTTAAAATACTAAATAGGCTTCTTAAATATTAAATTTATTTAACATGGTCGATATCTAGAGCCATGAATAAAACAATGGCATCAAATTATTTTAGTTAAACTACTAAGAGAGAAGGAAATGGAATCCAGAGCCGTAGATACCTATACTTCAATTTTTTTCAAGGATGGTTTCAAAGGAATTGAATCCTATCAAAATGTCATCTTCATTATTTCTTCTATTTATCTCTTCCTATCATTGGTAGTTCTCATTCGAACAAGATAAAGTTGAACCTAAATTATTTTCAATAATATATAGGTATGAGATAAACAAGAAAACTATGGATGAGATTTGAGATAAATAGGAGGATATTAATATTGTTGAATGAATTTACAAAAAAATGGTTTTGAATGGATTCAATCATATGAGCGATTGTGTTCCTTCCTCTATCGAGTTCTTCGAAAAGGTGGCATATCACATTATAATAGAACATAGCCAAACTTGAAATATTTTCATTCAAATTGACAAAACTAAAGGAAGGATATGCATGCAATTTGAGTTAAAAGGAAAATATTTTCATAAAATAAAACTATGAACAATGGGATAATGGGATAATATAAGGATTAACCTTTATATAGACAAAAAAACTCACAAAATCAAGAGAGGATGAAAACCAATAGAAGCATTAATAGAATCACTTCATCCATTTGATCTACGGGGTGTGAAATACAAAGTGAGGCCCTATGTTTATAGAATATTGGGAGGAG
>JZKD02S1746616.1:399381-421198 GCA_000966675.3 Picea glauca | reverse complement strand
ATTAGTCTATATATTCCCCTCTATAGCACTCTCTCCCTCTCTTCCTATCTGATAAGTACCTAAATAGATCTGAAGATAAATCTCATAATAAACCCACAATATCAACAAGAATAATCCAAACCATTCACTAAAACTGAACACAAGATAGAGAAAACCCTTGAGGTAGGTTAACACCATATATTAATCCTTAAGGAAGGATAACAATCCTCAATAAATTCTTGATACATTCACAATATTCGTCACTATGTTTCATTACATTGCTTACACTTCTTTATTTATCTCTCTCTATCTCCTAGGAACCTTCTAGAGAGCCTTCTCACATTTATTACATATAACTACCATAGTGGGCATTTATTAATATAGTGGACCTAGTCCAACTTACATTGAATGACCACATTCTCATATATTAAATGAATTCCACTAATAATACATAACCACATTCCCATTGGGTACCTCCCTAGGTACCCCATATTACCTCCCTAGGTATACTACATTCCATTCCCCTTCACGTGTTTGATCCTCGAAACATGAGAAGAAACCATACAATATGACTGGCTAAGAAATGTAGCCAACTAGTACCAAGTACGACCATCCATCCATCCCAATGGAAGTCAAACACGATGTCCATTTGTTTCCTTTCCACTCTGATCTTGCTCGACATCCTGTCGGGGTTGTCATGGGATTGTTTTTCTATCTTGAGCTCTTCCCATAGTTGTGGTAGTCCTCCATGCACATCTTGATTAGTTTCATGTCTAGTGCCTTGTTGGTGCATAGATGTGTTGATGCGCAATCCCTTTCCTTGATGATTGTTGTGTCTCTATATGATGTGGATGGCGATATAAAAAAACTGTAGGAATCAATTATTTTTTCTTCAAATATGTAACACTTTGTGCCTTTGATTCAATGACCTCCTTAGCTTCCCTATCGTTTCCTTCAAGTGGTTTAGCTTCATCTCCTTCTGTAGACTCTACTGCCAACTCATCTTCGGACTAGACAATAACTTCTTTGCTAGCTTCCATGGGCCCATCTTTCTTACTAATAGACACATCTTGCAATGTGATTTTCTTTTTCTTGTACCAAATCTTTTGAAACTTATTTTTCACATTAATATTAATGGTACCCACTGATTCTATCCAAGGATATCCCAAAACAATGTCTTCATCACGCATATCTAGAGCCTCAAAATATGAATTCAACACATATTTATTCATACTGAGCTTCAAATCTTTAAAATTTTTAACATTTTAACCTGCAACCTATGTGTTTTTAATATTCTTTGCTGGAACTTGCAATCTATTAACCAACTGAATATTGATAAAATTTTGTTTGCAACCAGGGTTAATAGAAACAATGACATTTCCTCTATCAATACAACCATGAACTTGTAATATGGATTTTTCACATGAAAATAAACTCTTGGTGATTTCTTTATACTTACTCTTTGTATGAGACCACTTGTATAAAAGTAATTTTTCAAGTGCTTCCTCAGAAAGTGAAATTTACTCAGAATGATGAAATGATTTCCACCATATGAGAGCATCACCTTTGAAACCCCAGTCTACAAAAGATTTCCACTTATCTTTCCATAATGACTTGTGAGATTGTATAAATTATTCAATATTAGGGTCATCATCTCTTCCACTAAAAAATATCATGCTTGGAATAAATCTTCAACAAAAACTAGGGTGTAGAAATAACTTACTACAAAAAATCATGGCTTTTTCTAGTAAAAACCCTGAAAAACTGTTGAATTTAAAACTCTCATAACTTCACTTCTCGGACTCTGGTTTGACTGATTATTTTTTTGAAATTGGGTATTTTTATGAGAGGAATTCAAATATCCAATTATTTTTTTCCAATTCATTTCATAAAACTTCAAATCTGAGCCTGAAGTGTGCCACCCTCTTTTTCCCTAGAAAAAAATTGAAAAAAAGAGAAAACAATTCTTCCCTTCTTTGGACAAGGAAAGTGCTCTGATACCAATTGATAAGTACCTATGCCATATCTTCAAATATACTTCAATAAGACAAAGACTAAACCATGTACCATATACTTCAATGTTAGGTATATAGATAGGTAGTGGGGGGTTGATGGTGGGGGGGAGGGGGCGGGAAGAGAGCCCATAGTGATAATAGTGGAGGCCATTCAATGTAAGGTGGACTATGTCAACTATAGTATTAAATAAGGCCCATTATGATAGTTATATATAATAAATGTAAGAGGATTTACTATAAGGTTATACTTCTAGATGGTTCCTCCTCTAGAATGTTCTTAGTTGGTTAGTATCATTATATAAAGGGGTTCAAGAAATGTAATGGGAAATGAAGAGAAATATTATATTTGGAGTTGATTCTTATTAGGAGGTTGCCCCCTTGCAGAGGCAAGTGAACAGGAGAGGATCTCTTCTATAATAGGATCCATTGTATGGTGTTTACCTACCTCAACGGTTTGATAATAATAAATGATATTTTTCATATTGTTATTGTATATTGATGGTGGTGCTTCAGTATTTAGTATTTAGGTTCTTAAAAAGTGTTATCTGAGCACTTTCCTTGGAAGGAAGTGTGGACACATATTTTTTTGCATATTTATTTTTTCGGAAAAAAAAAGAGGGTTGTGACATTCTGGATGATTTATGTATGTTTTGGTGAAAAATTTGCAAAAACATTGTTTTATATCTGATTTAATTTCAGAAAAACACCCAATTTGAAAAAAACAATCGTCTGAAACAGAGTCGAGGAAGTCAAGTTATTTGCATTTTAATATCTGCAATTTTCAGGTTTTTTTTTTCCACTGAAAACTGCGTGATTGTTTTGATTTATGTAGCATCTGGTGAGGAATTTTTGATTTTTTTTTTACATATCTGAGTTCCTATTACAATTTCATCCAATTTCAAAAAAAACATCATCTGAATCAGAGCTCTGGAAGTGAAGATATCGCTGATTTAAAATCATTTATTTTGGGGGGGTTTTCACGACGGTGACGGGACTGTAGAGTTCATAATTTTTCATAGGTTGCTTAGATTGCTACCATATCAATACCATTCAATAAATTATTGTAAGAGATTTATTTTGGTATATTTTATGTGGTTTTTCCAATGGTTGTTTCCTCTCAAATGCTCAAATAAATTCTACAGATGACTGAAGCATTCAAAGCCCAATTGAATGACACATTTAATAACTTTGTAAATGGCCTAACAGACAGCCTCAAGTATAGTTTTCGTAGTATTTAAGATTCATTTGATAACATACATGAGATATTTATTATGGTAGACATCAGGGATGAATATAATCAATAAATATATGCTTGGTATGATTTTGAGGCCGATTGTGATGATCGGTATATGGATAGCTATCATTTCTAGGATGACAACCACTTTCATATTTTATTTGATTACTATAATCCACCTTCTGTAGAGAACATCAATGTGACAAATCAAGAGCCAACGATTATTACCAATGTCCATCCTGCATATTCTGCAGTGGTATTATTTCTTCCAAATTCTTCTACGACCCTTTTCTCCTATGTGGATGGATCTTCTTATTTGGATCCACATGACAGGTGTCAGTCTTTTGAGCATCATTTTGAGTTGGTTATTGGGTTCCAAAATATTCCATGGGGAGTTCACATGAAAAATTTCACATGGGACTTGGGTTTATAATCACGGTTGGACTAATTCAACATGGTGGATTTCCTTTCTACATGGGACCTTGGTTCTCCAGACTTCTTCAACATTATGGTCCACAATTATCCATGGGACCCTGGTATATGGTTGTACATCAATCGTTGAGGACAACGCTTTCATAAGGGGGATGGAATGTTAGGTAGCTAAAGAGGTAGTGGGGGGGGGCATAGGTCCCATAGTGATAATAGTGGAGACCATTCAATGTAAGGTGGACTACGTCCACTATAGTATTAAATAAGGCCCATTATGGTAGTTAGATATAATAAATGTAAGAGGACTTACTAGAAGGTTATACTTATAGAATGTTCTTATGTGGTTAGGAGCATTATATAAATGGGTTCAAGCAATGTAATGAGAAATTAAGAGAAATATTGTATTTGGAGCTGAAGCTCATTAGGAGGTTTCCCCCTCAAAGAGGCAAGTGAACACGAGAGGATCCCTTCCATAATAGGATCCATTGTATAGTGTTTCCCTACCTCAAGGGTTTGATAATAATAAAGGAGATTTTGCATATTTTTATTGTATATCGGTGTTGGTGCTTTTGTATTAAGTATTTAGGTTCTTAACACCTTCATATTTTCATTTTCATCCAATTAAAATTTAAATTTAGCTTGAAATTTGTCATTTTTTTCCAAAAGCATTTCCCATTTCAAGTGGTGTTCATGAATGCTTCGACTCGCCCTGAATCGATGTGTATTGTGTTAAATTCATGGTGATCACCACCATTGGTGCATCTCATATATATGTACGAGCCAATATCTATTAACAAATAACATCATAATAAATTATAAAATCAATAAGGCATGCCCTTGAAAACTCCTCGCAAATGACGCACAATTATATTCGACTTGCACTGGTACATTTTACTTCATTAACCACACCACTAGCTAGAATATATATAAAATTTAATGTACCAGTGTACCCATTTTAAACAACCGCACTAGTGTGTACAAAAAAAGTAAAGCACTGGTGCACCAATGTTCAAAAGCATCGTCATAATTTATAATAAAAAATGCATGCACCGAATAAATCACACTGGTGTCATTGACCATTACACACTGCTTCACCTCACTATTTTCAAGTGCATCATCATAGGGTAAATAAACAAATAATTACCAAAACTATTTTCATTGTTACAGTGCATCTTGTTATTCTAAAATCTTAAGCAAGCATTGGTTCTCACCATCCTTCCTAATACGTCGTGTTTCTAGTGCTCTAAATTGATGTGGATAGCTCCATTGGTAGATTCCACACATTTTCAAATTTTGGAAATTACCATGAATTTTAATTTCTTCTCAATGATGAAACCATGCCTCCTCAAGACATAAGAGACCATAGAAATTTTTTATTACTTTCCTATTCTAATTTTCATCCAATCAAAATTTTAATTTATCTTGAAATTTGGCATTTTTTGTATTCTTTTTCCAATTTCACGCTATGGAACTAAATGCTTCGGCTCGTCCCAATGGAGTGTGTATTGTGTTTAATTTATAATGAATAGTGAAACTACTTCGTCTCATATATATGTATGCATCGATGTCATTCAAGTGATATCACCACAATAAGTTGTAGAAACAAAGTGATGCATCCTTTGGAACGCCCCACAACCAGTACACAATTGGTTTCTACCCACACTGGTACACTTTACTTAACTAATGACACTACTAACTTAATGATTTATACAATTTAATGTAGCGGTGGAACTATTTTTACCCAACACCGATACTATATACATAAATTCACTAGGACATATATTTCTTGACTTGGAATAGCAGGGCATCTCATTGGATGCCTCATTCCTAGTGCTATGTCCTTTACAACGCACGGTAGAAAAAAACATCAGTGCTCCACTATCACAGTGGTAACATTGCATTCATAGAAACATATCACATTTCTTCATCTGTGATAATGAATTTTAACTTAGTTGTACCCATCTGTCCAACAAATTTAATGGTGTTGTAAAGACAATGACACCATTGTGAATTTTTAATAACAAATTAGAGCATTGCAAATTAGTAGGTACACCGATGAAATACGTGGAGGTGCATCAATAGTCATGGCACACCAGTGTGTAAATGTTTAATGTATGCACCATGATATGTTTTGAAAAATAAGAAATGTGAGAGATATTCTATAAGGCCCCATTAGTGGTGCATTAGTAATACAACACGCCAATAGACAACAAGTTGGTGCTCTAGTAAACCTGGAGCACATCTTTCTTTTATTAAAAAAGGGCATCGTGAATTTGCGTGCCATAAATTTTAGTATTGTAGTGTGTCTTTGTTAATGAAATGAATCGATGATGTTAAAAGCATTGAACCAACGCGATTGAAAGCACCAAGTTGTTGTAGAGCGTCCTATGGGACACACTGTAGGGTGGTACTATTGTTCTAATATAGTGCACCAACGTAGAGGAATATGTGTTATTTGTGATGCACCACTTTCTTTTAAAGATTGTTTTGCAAAAGAAAAAATGGATTTTTTTAAATACACATCATTTATATATGTATTTGTTTTATAATTTTAATTTATTTTATCTAACAATATTTTAATGTTAATAAGAGATGACGATGATGAGAGGAGGAGGAGGAGGAGAATGACAGATCAATGCGTACAAATTTTTGCATGAGTGGGAGTCCAAGGAGAAAGAGAGGGAGTTGTTACCTTACCCTCTTTCATAGTAAACAAAGGAACTTTTGGTAGATATTGGTCTTCTGAAATTTATCAGGAGGGTACATACTTTAGGAGGAACTCTTTGCTGTCACAAAAATTGATCCATCACTAGTATCATGTGAGATAGGGGTTCATGGATAGTCGTGATTTGTGGTATCATACCATGGAGGAAGACGTCTATTTCATCCCTAGGTTGTCTAGGAGGGGGGAGTATTTTCCCAATTTCCATTAGCTACCACCAAGTGTTACAGGAGGGACCTAATTGGAATATAGACAAAAATATGACAGTCCACGTGTTCATTCAACTTCAGAGTTCCAAGTTCATGGTGGTCAACTGCAAATATCTTCATTTCAGAGAGAAGATGTTACATGCATTTGTCTTATTCTCTTGACACTGTCACAATATAACTATGATGGGAAGCACATTAGTTTCTCTATGTTCTTTTATGTATATATTTTATTGTAGAGGACCTGATTAATTAGAAAGTTTTGAGATGCATTATATCATTGTCGTATTCTTTTGCTTGGGACGAGATTCTTCCCATTCACATTAAACTTGTATACACTATTTTTTGAGAGGGTTCATAACACTCAGTCAAAAGCACCCCACTTTCCTCCTAGGACTATGTTTGATGCACATATGAACATGTGGGGGAAGTTGATGACCAAGAGGGGCTAGTATGAGTATCCCATTAGTTTGGTGGGCAGGGAGGTATTTGAGTTATTGTCTAGTGAGGAAAATCTTGTCCTCGATATTGTAGATTACCCATATGCAGGGATGTATTAGAGAGCATGTAAAAACATCGAATTTACAATAGAGGTGACAACAGATGAGAAAGGTAATATTCTCATTATTTTTTTATTAATATTTTTGCATATTTTTATGTCTTATTTAATGCACATGTAATTTATTGTAATACTTTATTTCGATGACCTTATTATTATTATATACTATTTTGCAAATATTTTCAGATATGTTGGAGATGTTCTTCCCTAATGTGAGGATCAGGTGATGGAGGATGCATAGGACCAACCTCCAATGATACATAGACCCCACATGCCATGTAGGCTAGAAATGAGAGTCTAGTTAGGGGTGGAAGATGAGCTATGTCGTGTCATGACTATTCATGGAGTGTGACTGTAATGTCCCTAGCCACCAATGGGTTGAGAAATTACACTACTCGGACACTTTACTTAGCTCTGATACCAATTTGTAACATTTGCAACCACCAATAGGCCAGGAAATGACACTACTCAAACACTTCACTTATCTATGATACCAATTTTTAACGTCCCTTGGCCATCAACCCTGACCAGGTAATGCTACTGAATAAACATTTCCTTTTCCTTTACTTCTCTAATACCATTTTTGTGACATTCACGACCTTAAACAACAGGCCAGACCATGCCACCGAGTAACTTTGCGGAAATAATCACATATAAAACTTAACCAGAAGATAGATATAACATATTGTATTCACACATATAAATATATATCTATATAATTCAATTAAACAGATGAAAATACCCTACTCATACACATGTTCATGCAAAAGCAACATTAACACCTACATGCAAAATATATATACATGCAATACTTATTAATTATAATGAAAATACAAATTCACAGCATACAACGAACATAGAATTGGTATTTATATTTTAATAGGTGACCAACAACTATGTGCAGAGCTTAAACGAACCTCCCATCCTTAAACCACACTGCTCATTATGCTCAGCAGTGGGTCACCCCCGAGCTGGGACTAAACTCCATTGGGCAAGGGAATTCTAGGATTGGCAAGGACAACAAGGAAGTTTCATAGAACAACAGGAAGGATGTTTAATCCCAATAGACACTTACACCCACAACCCACAAACCATCATTCCCCACACACCTACTCCACCCTAGGAGGGTATGCCTTCACTATTACAAGTCCATCGACCACTACACCTCCCTTACCTTGGGATTAAACAATAGGTTGGACCGAAAGTCTCAGAGTATTGTAGATTCTACGAGACTCCCTCCAGAAGAACTCACTTCCCAACAAACTCTCTCACCTGGGAGAGTTGCTCACATGTCTGATAGCCTACTACTTCTAAGAAATACAACAACAACATTCAGCTAACACATGGGTGATGATAGCAATAGAAAACATAAATTGAAATCGAATGTGACCACAGCCAAATTCTAAGACACTAGATGGCTCAGGTGAATACAAATGCATCAGGATTCACATGAAAAACATATAGGATGACGTCCAATAACTGTAGTTTAAAATCGCGCATGCATCAATGGGGAGTGTGGATCTCTTCTAGGGTGTCTAACCTTGCGAGAGTACATATGCAATCATGATGGATCCGTGACAGTCGTGAGAATCATGAGACTCGTCAGCATGGTGAGCGAACCCTCGAATGTGTTCAATTTCCCACCTAAAACTACATATGCTCAGGTTGACACATGTCTCTCTGAATCTACATGAGTTCCAGTTAACACTCGTCCCCCCTTTTCCCTGGGAACTTAGGACAATCATGGTTATATCAAACCTTAGATTCTAGGAAATAATAATATAATATTATTCCTTTAGAGGTAATCCCTCTAGATTATCCCTTATTCCTAGACACTTAGCCCCATCCCCACCTAGTGGAGCTTTAGTCCCCCATAACTCTTTCTTCGTGGAGGGTCTACATGCAACAATGTACTTTTATTAATGATATGTGTGTATTTACATATACAAAATTAGGATCATTGGACTTAGAATCTAGCTCACCATCCTAATAAACACATAATTCTCTCATCTTATAACCACTTGTCTCACCAACCTATAAGCATAATTACAATTCATCAGGGGCTCAGCCTTGGGGTGTTATAATCCCCTCCCCTTATTTTTTCACTGTCTTCAGTGCAACTCTTTACACAAAAGGAACAAGATTTCCAAAATCTTCAAAAAGATGTGGGTACTCTGCATGCATAACATCTTCATTCTCCCATGTTGCATCCTCAGGACCGTACTAGGTCCACTGAACCTTTACAAGATTTACGACTTGATTCCAGAGTTTCTTTTTCTTCCAGTCCAGTATGCTCATAGGTTGCACATGCAAAGCACCTTTTTGTTCCACCTGGATCACATTCCAATCAATCAAATTATTAGCATCAAGTATATACTTCTTGATCAATTATACATGAAATACATTATGAACAGTCATGGATGAAGGCAATGTAAGAATATAAGCTATTGGTCCAATCCTTTCTAGGATTTCAAATAGTTCACAAAATCTGGCTACCAACTTCGAACAACTTCCCAGTTTCAGGGAACTTCTGTTGGCTTTCACCTTCAGGAAAACATGGTCACCCATTTTAAACTCTCTGTGTTTTCTTCCTTTGTTAGCATAATGTTTTTGTTTGTCTTGGGAAGCCTTCACATTCTGTTTACTCTTGAACATTTTCTCTTCCATTTCCTTGAGCAACTCCATCCCAAGCACTGCCCTATCTGTTGAATTGTCCTAGATTATTGGGGTGTTGCACTTTTTTCCATAAAGTGCTTCAAACAAGCTCATCTTCAATGATGATTGATACCCATTGTTGTAGGAAAATTCTTCCAAGTGTAGATAATCTTCCCATTTTCCCATCACATACATCCTTAGCATGTCTTCTATCACTTGGTTTACTCTTTTTGTTTGTCCATCTGACTCGGGGTGATATGTCGTGATGAAGTTTAGGTTCGTTCTAAACCCATTGAATAGTCCTCTCTAGAAATTTGAGGTAAACTTTGGGTCTCTTAAACAAAATTATCTTGTGAATATCGTGCAGTCATGCTACCTCCCTCATATAGATATCATCAATGTTAGTTTCCTTGTGAGTGGTCTTCAATGGAATAAAATGGGTAGATTTAGTAAGCTTGTCCACTACTACCATGATTGCATCATGTTGCTTCTTGTTCTGGGAAATCCTGTGATGAAATCCATCGTCACCACTTCCCACTTCCACTCAGGGATGGTTAAAAACTGTAACAAACCAGCTAGGTGTCTATCCTTAGCCTTCACCTTTTTACATTGCAAGCATTTGGCAATAAATTCATCAAATTCCTTCTTCATTCCTAGCCAATAATATTGTCTTTTGACTGTTGAATTTTTTTTCTCATATCCTGGGTGTCCTGCATAAGGTACCTTGTGCATTTCTTTTAAAATTGGACTCTTCAATTCAGAATATTTGGGTACATAAACTATGTTTTTGTACAAGATAATTCCATCAATACCCAATTCGAAAACTTCATCCTTCTGTTGCATTTTATCTTGTTACAATTTTGTTACCAATTCTATGTACTGTGAATCAAATATTGCAGCTTCATAGACTCTGCCTTGAAGATCCATCTGATACATGTTGATGGTTGTAGCATGCAATTCATGCACTCTCATTTTGAGTGCATCCGCCAATTTGTCCTCCTTTCCTTTGATGTTCTTGATATCAAAGTCACACTCACAGAGGAATTCCAACCATCTGCTCTGCTAGGCATTCAATGTAGGCTGATCAAACAAATACTTCAGACCATGATGGTCTGTCCTGAGCTCAAACTTATTTTCCATGAGGTAATGTCTCCATTTATTTAGAGTGTGTACAATGGCTTCCAACTCCAAATCATGAGTGATATAGAGTCTTTCATGCTCTTTCAATTTTCTAGACTCAAAACATATCACAAACCCATTCAGGTTGAGGAATCCTCCTATTCCTTCTTTACATTAATCTGTGCAAACCACAAAATCTTCATTCGGATCTGCAATATTCAAAATTGGAGCATTGGTTAACTATTGCTTCAGTTGTTGGAAGCTTCTTTCACATTATTTTTTCCATTGAAATTTCTTACCCTTCCTTTGCAAGGAAGTGATGGGGTGATATATTCTCGAAAACCCTGCAATGAAACTTCTATAGTAGCCAACTAGACCCATGAAGGATCTGACTTCTATTACATTTTTTGGTTTTGTGCACCCTCTAATGGCCTCAATCTTTTCAGGGTCCACAACTATCCCTTCTTCCGATATGATATGCCCCAAATAGTGAATTTTGTTTTGATAAAACGAGCACTTGCTCAATTTTGCATATAGTTGATGCTCTCTTAGCACTTGCAACACCATATTCAAATGATGCTCATGCTCTTCTTCCAACCTAGAATATACAAGTATGTCATCCAAAAAGACAATGACAAACTTGTCCAAATATTCCTTGAAAACGACATTCATTAAGCACATAAAAACAACGGGTGCATTTGATAACCCAAATGGCACCATTGTGAACTCATAATGACCATACATTTCTCTAAATATGGTCTTGCTGATGTATTCCTCTTTAATCCTTACCTGATGGTATCCTGACATGAGATCTATCTTCGAAAATATCTTTGAATCCTTCAATTAATCAAAGAGATCATCAATCCTTGGCAGAGGATACTTGTTATTTATAGTCACTTTGTTCAACTATCTGAAATAAATGCAAAACCTCATTGTTCCATATTTCTTCTCAACAACATGAGAAGCTATCAGGGTTGTTGAGGTGTTCATGGTAGAAGGGAGAGGAGCATCAAGGAGTAAGTCATAAAGAGTACCCGTTTGTGAATAAACAAGATCTGGGTACTGAGCACGACTAATCGCGTGCTCTTCAATGACAACGCCACCCATGGAAATATCACGTGATATTTCAATGATGAATGACTTAGTGAACCATTAAACCAATAATTGGTCAGAAAGATCGAGTTTGATCAAGCGTCATCTGTGTCTCCACTCATGAATATGATCGAAAATGTGGGTGGTAGTGGACCGTTTAAAGGAACTTAAAATCTCGGTTCCTGTCTCGTAGCGGATAGACAATTGATAATGGGTAAGAAAGGCCATGGTGAGGGTGTTGAAGTCATTGAAGAATCCCCATGGTAATTATATATACCACTTTCCGGCCAAACCCGTGAGAGTTCGTTGAGAAAGATGTAATCGAATGGAGTCATCCATCAAAGAGTTGGATGAACACCAAAGGTGGAAGGTCATTACATGATTGTTTGGATATTCTCCTGGTTTACCATCAAACTTAGGAATGTCCGATGGTAATTTGGTTGGTATGACAGGAAAATTAGGAAAATGATGGATAGGATCATTCAAAATTCTAGACAGATCGGGTAAGTCCAAAGTGGCTAAAAAAGGCAACTGTATATTCACTTGAGGATACTGGTGACTTTGGGGAGGAAGTCTCGTTGGTATACCAATAGGACCATAAGTAGTTTGCACATAAGGTGAAGGTCCTGACAAATTTGGTTGGTGATGAGGAGGCATATAGCCCATAGGGTTGGATTGGTTAGGGATGTTCCCTTGGAAAGGGGCACTGGACTGAAATTTTGGACCCTAAGTGGGATTCAAAGAACCTGGATAGGGCTGACCATAGTTAGAGGGTATAGAAAGGTTATCTTGAGAATAATCCCCCCTAGAGGGTTGTGGGTTTCCTTGAACACGAAGGTTCCAAAGGTGAGCTAACAAGTTCGATGTGTTTGGTCCATATTTTGAATGATAAGCTCCAACCTAAAATTGTCCTCCAAAAGGTGGTGGCTCCCCAAATTGAGTTTGAACCCCAAATTGAGGTTTCCCCTAGCATAATATTGCCCTCTATTGAGAATCTGGTAACTATAAGTGAGCAGATGATGGGTGTTTCCAATTGGATTGGATCCACTAGAGCTAGACCCACCATGAAGAGGTGGATAAGACCCTCCGAAGAGGACCTAGGAAGGTGTGGGAACATAACTAGAAGAGGTATTGTGCCCAAGTGGAACTCAGGATGGAACTTCAGTATGGATAGCAATAGAAGGTTTCAAATCATGATACCCAAGAGGGAGTGAAGGAGTAGGTCTAGAGGAATGTGGTGCACCAATGGAAGCATGGTTAACCACTGTATTCCCAGTGGGAATAGTCGTAGCATGAGGTACCATTGTAGAGTGGTCCATCTGGAGAGGAATGGTTGAACTAGGACCAATTGATTAGGCATATGAACCAATGAAGAGATAGGCAGTTGTACTGGAAAAATGATCTAGGGGTATCGAGAGGGTAGCAGACGTTTTAGGTAGTTTAGGGATGGCAGGTATATCCACTCCCGCCCCTGAGCCGTAAATGTATCAAACTGTGCAAGGTGGGCTTCTAACTATGTCAGTAGTCTAGAAGGGATCATCGGCTCCAAGGCCGGAATAGGGTCTGGTTAGCATTCCAAAAGTATCAACAATAAGTTCCCCGACTGAATTCATCCAGATAAAATTTCTCTCGTATCTAGAAGGGATGCAGAAATCTTCCATAGAATCGAAAATAACTCAGAAACTTTCCAAAGAGGTGGAACCTTCCTCTTGTGCGATAGTAGTGTCCTGGACCTCACTTTGTTGAGGATATCCCTCCGATGAATGAGGGGGTAGAGGGGTAGAATCTTCCATATTTTCCAAGGGAATTCCCTGTACCCTGCATGAACGATGTCGAGGGTCTATGTTGGTGGAACCAAAAATTTTGCGAAAAAAATCTATGGCCAACGATGAAAACAAACAACACTCGCTAATAAAATCCAGAGTTCAAACCAGGGAAAGAAACCTTCTCATTTCAAAGTCACTAGTTGGTGATGAAATCCAACGTCACGAAATCAAGACAAGAAGGGGCTGGGATAGGGTGGAAAAGTTATGTTGACGACCTGCTTAATGGACTTACACCCTGGTGCAAGATCCCACACATAATCGTGGGTATACCCTCCAAGTAGCCTGAGTGAGTCTGGTGAATGTCGATTCTAGGTACCGTGGAGACTTACCCCTTCACAGTCACCTTGTGTAAGACCCTAAGAAGATAGGCTACTAAAGTTGCCACAAACAACAATAATGCCTGGGAAAACAGTCGACAGTCTGATCCATGCGTAAAGGCAGGGTATCTAGCCCAAAATAAACTTGAGAGGTGTCCACTCATCATTGTGGGTATACCTTCAAGAAACCCCCACAATATGCGCAATCTCTACATTGAGATCAACAAAGAAGGGTGAGTAACACTGCCAATCTCAATGCAACCTCAAGTTTGATCCTTATGTGAGAAGAGCTTCTTAGGACAAAATGTTGCAAATGGATTTGAACACTCCCTATCAAAAGATACTACTGTGTGTTTTTTGCTTTGGAGAGTGTGTCTCACAACCTATTCCAAAGCTCTAGCGTAGCTAATGTTGGTGTAAAAGATACCTAGAAAATAAAAGTTACTAATTGAGTTTTAGATTTGGCAATGTTTTTTAGAGGTTGTTGTTACTCAAGAGGTAGATGAGAATGAAAGCAATGTTGTGTAAGGCCTTGACCCAATAATATGTAAATAGAAATGAATGATGGAAATTTTTGTCTAATGAATTATATCTATAGCAGGGAGAAGGTATTTTTCTGGAATAATGAGAACACAAAGTACAATTCCTTTTATTTGAATGAAATACCAAACAATTATGAGCAATGTAATTTCTCTATTTGTTCTCTTTCAATTTTTTGAATGCCAATATTTTTTGTATGAATGATTACCTAAAAGAATGAAAGAATTTAATTTTCCTTTTTAAAACCAAAACATGAATGGCATTAAGAAAGGACGAGTAATCAATGAAAAGGAAACACTCAACAAGTGCCCAAATCAATCTTTCAATGAAGACAAAAATAAATAATGACAAGAAAGTGTTTCTTCAAATGTGAATGAAAAAATGACTTCCCAATCATCAAGAAATCCCAAACATGTAATCAATCCATAAATTTTAATCCAATTAAAGGTTTTTAATCGAACAAGCACTCAAATACAAGTTCAGATATTATACCCTTGTCGATAAAAATAAAAAATAAAAACTGGAAAAAGATCAAAAGAGAGGTACCTAGAATCAATCAAGTTAAAAAGTAAAAAAAAAAAGTCAAGGACTGGCATTAGAAGTCCCTCCCAGTTGACTAAAGAAAAACTGGGCATCAACAAAGGTCAAGACCCAACTCAAAAAATTTCACAGACGTTGTCGCAGGATGATAGCATATCACAGTGCAGAAATTAAGAGTTTATGCAGGCCAAAAATAGATAGGGTGTAGAAATCCCACACTGAAGCAAACAACTAGGGTGCAGAAATTGAAGGTTTCCACAGTCTATGTATAGGGTATAATGCGGAAGTGTTTGTAAATCAATAATTTTTGAGAAGAGGGTAAAGGATCTAAGTGGAATTTTAAATCTAGAGACTCTGAATGGATTTCCCATAGACTCAGAGACTGATTTCAAGTAAAATGAATAGGTTAAAAGCACATGGCCGACAAAAAAACACAATCAGGTCATATCCCCAGTGGAGTCGCCAATTTTGTTATTGGATAAACCAGTGAATGCGGACATAAACTAATCTCCCTAGTTCCATCTGGATCTAGAACAAAACAAGACAGGTCATGACACTTTCCCTAAGTTTCTACCATTGAATTTAATACCAAATAAGGAATGGATGACATACCTCTAGATATCGCTTCCTTATATCTCTGTTGTCCCTGGTTCACTGCAGTGCTCTTGTGAGATTAAATCTGCAACGACACAAACCAGCCAAAGTGAAAGAAATAATTGTAGATTCAATTTCAACCTAAACATCTGATCAAGGAGTCATGTAATGAAATGCTAATGATTTTATGGGAAAGAAACATGTCACTGTATCATATTAAGTAAAAGTGGAAGATACAACCAAATTGTCTCGATGTTGCAAGTTCCTTTTCGGTGGTCCTTTGTTCCAACACACACATACACTTGCTATGAATTTGTATGAATATGGTCCAAAAAGATTGATGGACAAATGGAGGCCCCATGCATCAATTGTATCAGGATTCTTCACACAGTCTTCAGCCTATTCTTTCAACAATTATTTTCTCAATATCACTTAACCTTTTCCATGAGAAATCCATCATTATATAGGAGAAGGTGAAGTGGTTATAAGTATGAGGATGATCCCACCAAATCAGAGAGGTGAATAAGATCACAACCATACAGACGCCACCTCACATTCTAGAATATTCTCCTTCTAGAAACTTCTAGAAACTTCTTCCTTTTCTTATCTTCAAACATCGCCTTACCCTGCCTATATAGCAGCATGCAGAAATCCCGTGATCCAGGCATAGAGCAGCCTATGGAAATCAAGGATTTTCGCACTGTGTATCACTTTCAGCCTATGATGTCATTCTAAAAATATGCCTTGTAGGGGAAGAACTCAGTCATTTTCCTCATGTAATAGATTGTTTTGGAAGCCTGAACACATGCCTATTGGATCATCATCAGAGTGACCAAAATAATGTGTAACACTCCAAGGATCTCAAGTCATAACATCATGATAAGTGGATTTAATCAATAAACAAGTCATCTAATCATGTGCATCAAATATTATCATATCAAACAATTAACATCTCAAAGACACTATGCGACTTGTCAAGATTAAGTATGGGAGGGTTGATGAGGTTTTCTATTGGGTAGATATTTCTGTAGGTCAAGGAGAGTCTCCATGAGGTCCCTCTCTAATCCATGTAGAGTGTATGAGGTGGATGGGGTCAAGACTCAATGGGCATAGAGCTCATGACATACTAGGGGTTGTAGTGTCTCATTGATGGGTGCCTTTGTAGAGGGTGTGTGGTACCTTTTTCCATAATTCACTTTTCCCAAGCCCATCATTTTCCTTTTATTTTTCTTTATTTATATTATATTTAGCACAAGGATAGGTTGAAGGTCACTTCCCTGGCATGGTGACCAGATGGTGTCCATGTCACCCATAAATTCCTAATGGAAATGAGAAGGATGGCTCCTGACGAAACCCCTTTTCTCTCAGCCATGTAACTGAGAGTCACTACCCTGGTTTGGTGACCAGATAATGACAATGTCATACCATTATATATACATGGATGTGATAGGTTGTCTCGTGATGAGACCTCCTATCCTTTAATCTACCTTTCAAGGATTTCTTTGTTATATTATGGGTCCCCTCTTATTCAAAGATAATTGTTTTATTTCTTTCTTGGGTGATCCCCTGGGGAAGCATCTGGAAGGTTCATATATGGATTTTATATTTTACCCAACACCAACCCCTTTGGTCCCTTAGCCCCTTCTTCCCATAGAATGAGGAACAACCCCTTCCTGGGTCAATACACCCTAAAATCCCAAGAGATAAGGAAACAAAGGGGAATAATGATGGAAAATGGTAAGTATAGTCAGGAACGGTATTATGCTTGATCAAGGGATTTCCCAGTAGCAAACCCATTCCCAAAGAAGACCACTTACTAGGGAACAATGTTAACCATGAAGGTGAAGCAGGGAAAAATGCATAATGTCCAAGCACATATCATGAAATCTAGAGATATACAAGATACAACATAATCAAATGGATTAGTTATTGAAATGATGCTCACCATAATATTGACTTGCAACTCATGGAGCAAGGCCCACTTCCTTATGAAAGACAACTAGTCTGGTGGATTCCATCAGTAAACCTGTGACCATCATTGGTGGTGAGTGGGTTTTCCATTGGTGCAAAGGGTACTGATGACCATGTAGTCTCTCAACACTCCATATCTGCAACCTGAGGGCCTCGAAACATCGTCTTCTTAGTTATCCATAAAATCGGGATAACATACACTATGTTCACATCGGTACTTCTAGAATTCTTCATGATATTGATATAAAGATACTTGATAATAAAATTTTTACGACATATACTTCTGAGATAGTTTTTATTGACAGGGGCTCTATCTCTAGTAGAAGAGACATATATTGATCTAGATTTGGTAGTAGACCTAGATATTAGTGGTATTGATTGAAATTTATATTGATTTTTTTATATTTGACTCGAAATCTATATATAGCAGAAGCCAGAAGAACTTCATCTCAACAAAGTTCATCAAATAGTTGGGATTGTCGAAAACACCACACCCACAACCGTACAACATCGAGTGGCTTCACAAGGGACGAGATATCCCTGTCAACCAACAGTTTCAATTGTCATAAAACATCGAACCCTTCAAGGATGAGGTATTATATGATGTTTCCCCACTGGATTTTTGTGATGTTCTTTTGGGCCAGCCATATATGTGGAAGCACCATGCTATTTATGAGTCTTGACCCTGTAGTATCATTATTACTCTAGGGGGTCATCTTTACAGGATACTAGAGGTAGTTCTGACTATTGTCCCACCAAAACAGTGTCGCAAGGTAATCTCTCATACTACAAAATTCATCCTCTTCACATTCTGTTCAAAAGGTAAACATAAGGACACTGCAACCACTACAACCTTGTCCTAATACCTTTTTTTCCAACAAAAGAAGATTGCATAGGAGAAAGAAGATATCTTTTCTTCACCTAAAATGGTACATACAAAATACCCATTCAGACGATGATACAACAGGTTGTTTGAACACATTCAACCCTTCCAATAACAAGTTCATGATAGTCTTCAACAAGCCAATGAATGCAACTTCTCCAATAAGGAAAACAACTCACCAATATTCAGATTCAGCAAATGCCTTCCCTTCTCCCCCGGGAACTCAACATAATGGAGACCATTTCTTCCTAAGGAGGTAGGATTTATCGAGGAGGATCTCGGTTGCCACCCACCTATTTCAGCTAGATCAAAATATGTTTTTGGCAAATTACTATTTTTAGCAGTTTTTCGGGTCCCAAACTTTTGGGGCCATTTTGAGGGCCTAAAAAACGTTTTTTCATGATAGGGAACCTAAAATATAGCCAAAGTCTTTGATTGAGAAACCAAACTGAAGCTCCTCATATATACCTTTCCAATGAGATATTGTGCGCCCAAAACGAAGATTGTATGCCAAAGTTACACCTCGAGGAAGTTGATACACCAAACTACCCAAAACAGGGTCCACAAAACTTTTGGCCTTTCATCTTCTGGGGTTAGGGTTTTTTATTTTCCGTCTCTTAAAAAGGACTTTGGAGCCTCATTTTAACAACCATCATCTTGTGAATGAGTGTAAGTGTCACATCTCTTCTGAGAGATAAGCTACCACCATTCTAGCGAGACTTTCACTTCATGTTTGTACAATTTTGTACATTTAGCTCATTAATAGAAATTGTGTATTACTATATCTCTTTTTTTATGGTTATATATTTGATGTAACTTTGTTATATTATTGGATATTTTATATCTCTGTACATTTCCTTATTATATCTATGCCCTCATTTCATGCCGAAAATAATCTAGATTAACAAATGCATAAGTGTGGAAATTTGTGCTATAACATACTCTCATATTATTTCTTATGGTCTGGCTCTGAAGCTAGAGAATCCCTTTTTTTCTATCTTTTTCGAAGCGAATCTTAATTCCAAAATGCTATGGGGGATGGGGGTTGAAAAATATTTACCTCTTCACAAAATCTCTAACTGCCAAAAATGTTTGGGGGCTTATCATAGGCTCTATCCTCTCATCATGCATCCTAAAGGAAAACTATTTTCCTTTATAATATGTCATTGAATGGATCATAAGGCCACAAAAATCCTCCAAAAACAGCTCCATGGTTTTGAAAGTGATTGTTAATGTTTCCCCCCTTATAGGTAACTAGATCATATAGAAAATTGGTAATGGTGTTGATATTCTTATATAGAGATACCTTTGGATTGAATGCAAAGGAAATCATATTCTCCCATAGCCACTTATAAAAACCTTAAACAATGAAGCAATCTATTATCTCCAACAACTCTCCCATAGGGGTTTCTTAACAGGCACTACTCGTTGGCTCAACTAAAAAGAGATTGGTCTTGATGCAACACGTACTCTAGCCTCATTGGTTTACACAAGTTCACTATCCGCCTCTCTGATCCACCTTTAAAATTAAATGGATTCCCTAATTTGGTCATTTAGTCCTTCAGGGGGATATGCACCCAAAAATGGATACTCTTCTTCGATCCTTGAGACTATTGATGATCTTCCCCCCTGGTAGGGAAAGATTCTATGGAGAATGAAGTATCCAACAAAATAAAAAATCTTTATGTGTCTCCTTTTGACTCACAAAGATCCAACTTGGGAAATCTTCAAAGAAGGAGTTTTGCGGTCCCTAGTCATTGTTCCCTTTGCAAGCAAGAACATGAATCAATCCAACACCTATTTTTACATTACTTCTTTGCACATGCAGCATGGAATTATCTTTGGATATCTCTTGGATTTCCCACATGATGGGTAGGAGATTTAATAGAACAATCTTTACTCTCTTGTCTTGACTTGTGAGAAACCACTCCCATAAAATCCCTACTACCTGGGGTATCTGGTTAGCTAGGAACCATGCAATATTTCATGGACTAGATACCTCCTCCTCCCGATGTGTGATATATTCTTTGGCTATCCTCGAATCTTTCCCACAAATGATGCCTCAACCTCCAAAACACCGACACCCTTCTCCCACAATTGATGCATCCATCACCTATGCTTTCTTTGATGGAGCCACTCATGCATATCCTTTCATTGGAGCTATAGGGGGGATACTGTACATTCTAATAACTCCACCTCCTCATCCTATGCTACAAATAATTTCAGTGAATTGATGATTGTAAAACTGTGGTTAATTATTGTCAGAGAAAAAATGATCCCTCACATAAACATCTATGGAGACTCTATGCCTATCATCAAATGCTTGAATGGAATCCAATCTCTACACTCCTACACTCTGTAACCACTATTGTATGATATCACAAGACTTCTTCAAAACTTCTCACACTTCACTTTTTCGCATGTTTATAGGAGATAGAATAAAGATGTGGACCGACTCTCAAAAGCTAGATTGACATTGGATCAAGGATGATAGAAATTTTAGAAAAAGAGCCTGAATGAATCCTCAGAAATTTTTCATGACTCTTGGACCTTTGTCTAATTAATAGAAAATTCTTGATTCTTCCTTTTAGAACTAATGTTATAATCTCAAAAATTTATAATACTCAAGGATGTTAAATGAAATTATTACAAGATCTTTTTTGGTTCATTCGTCAATAGGTTTTTTTTTAGATAATATGAGCAACATTTTGCCATAATATCTACGGTAATATCAAATGGAGTTACTAACAACAAGATTTCTTTCATATAATTTTGTCAACATAAATTAAATTACTTGCTTTTTTCAATGAGAAAAACATATTATAAAAAAAAAAAAATTAAACTCACAACGTCAAAATTACAAATCAACAAATAAAGACTTATGATGACAATCATAGGGTAATAAATCATTATAACATTTTTTTCCTTAATAAAACTAAAACAAATCGAACAGGTGAAACATTTACTTAGGAAATGAATGAAATCATATACAAATGTAGTAATAAATATTTCATTCCTAATTGAAGGAATTAATATCAAAATTTAATAAAGAAGGGAAATAACCTAATGGATGGACATCAATGAAAATGAAAATTTCCTTTATTTGTGAAAACGTTAATTGTTTTTTTTTTTTTTT
>JZKD02S1746616.1:379978-399331 GCA_000966675.3 Picea glauca | reverse complement strand
ACATAAATACTAAATAGTAACAAATCTATAATTTTTACAGTTCCCAAGACTTATAAAATCTAATGCAAAAGGTTCGAGTGATAAAGTACAATTCCCAAGACTTAGAAAATCTAAGGTTCGAGTGATAAAGTACAATTCCCAAGACTTAGAAAATCTAAGTGCAAAAGGTTTGAGTGATAAAGTAATATATTAAATGGTAATAAATCTATAATTTCTACAATTCCTAAGATATATAGATAGAACTCAATATCAAGGGGAGGGAAACTAAATTTAGAGGAAAACCTGGGTTGAACTAATGAGAGAGATATAATACGCACGGGTTAAATAACTAATAACATAACATAGGATAGGTAGGCTAAGAATTTTTCCTTTCCATATAAAAACTCAATATATAATATGTGGTGTCTGCTAAAATAATATAAAATATAATTTGATATCCAAATGTGGTGGATTTAACTACTTAAGAGTGTAGGTAATCTAGTCAAACAAATAGAAAACTAGTTAAACTAATGGCATAGATAACATAGGAAGGTTCATCTATTAAAGTAAATAGTTCTTTGGCTTTGGTCTTGTGTACTTACTTTGTGCAAACAAAGAGAATGCACGAAATTTTGGGGCACTTACTTCATGTCCGTGGGAGAATGCATCAATGCATTAAGTTAATGAGAACAATTGTGGTTGTGTTAGTTATTAATTTTTTTTGGTAAATAATTTAATTTTTTATTTTTTTATAAATGCTGTGGAATTTTATTTAAAATTATGTAGGATTTTAATATTTGTAATTTTATTATAATATTTGATTCTATTAAATTTTGTTTTTAATTGATATAGTGGGATTTTGTAAAAAGGAGTACCACTAAGACCTTTTATCTGTTACAAAAGTTCATCTACTATAATAAAAAATGTTATAAGTTTTAAAATAGGTTATAAGTTTTATGTGCTTATAATAAAGCTTCTATGTCAAAAGATGATTTAATTTCAAAAGATATCCATTCCTTGTGCAAACATAAGGCAAATACATATTGATCATATGCAAATTCATGTCAATAATCAATAACATCAGTAATGGTGGGCATGTGGATCATGGGCTAACATGAGTAATGGTGGGTACGTGGATGATGGGTTGTCTAAGTCTATGTTGACCTTTTGGAAAATTTTACAAGAAGTATAGGAAGCTCAATCATAGTGCCTTTAACTGCAATTTGATATGAACATCCCCCACTTATGCATTGTGGGTTAATATTATAAATGAAATGTTTTAGAACTCATCCAAAGGAAGAGACTCATGTATAGTGTTAGGGTGAACTAGAGTGCCCCATTCATCGCCATTAAAACATACACAATATATAAATTTGAGCATTGTTCGACAATGTTATAATCCAAACCACTTAGGTGGGGACATAGTTTAAAATTCATTGTGTTATCACATGAACTTGTTAGAGTCTTGTCGGTTTGTGGTTTCTACCTAAGTTTGTAATTTTTCCCTGTCTCTATCCTTTTCGAGTCGACAAGTCTTAAGTTTATCCCCTTTCAGAGTGTAAAGTCGTCTTCTGTGTGCCCTTGTTCATTTTTGTGCCCTAGTTTCCCTCAATATCTTAACCAAAAGAAATATCGACCGCTGGTCTCCCTGTTTTCTCAGCTCACAACCAATCGTCCAAATTCTTGATCGTGCAGGCCACAACCATGAACACAAAGCGCAACTTTCTTAATAGTTTGTTTCGGGATTGAAGCATAAGCAGAAGGGAATTTTAATCTTTCAGTGACGGTGATTCCAGGAATAGTCTAGATCAACGGCTGACGGGCATTCGGGGGTGCAAACTTGCGCGAAGTATAGTGCTAGAGAAAAAGGCCCCGAAGTGAATATGAATCATTGATCTTAAAGGGGACAGGTGGAAGTCGATCCAATCCTTCGAGATATTTAAAATGAGAAATGATTAGAAGTCCCAAAGACCCGAAACGTCGAAGTCCCAAAAATCCGAAGTCGTCGAAGCGCCAAATTTGCCAAAGATGTCGAAGGTCTGAAGTCTCGAAGGCCCGAAATGGATTTGAGCCATCGATCAATAAGAGCCACGTGTCATCAAATCCACAACTCTGGTTAAAAGCGCATGGAAAAGTAAGCGAGATTTGAGTTTTGGTTTTCCTAGAGCCCGGAGACCCAAAGGGGATCTCGGTCATCGAAATCTAGAATGCCATGCTTCATCAGATTTGTCACTCCAGGAGTTTTACTTCAGGAGTTTTAAAATGAGAAAATCACCTAAGTCCCGAAGGCCCAAAGTCCTGAAGTCCCAAATACCTAAAGCACAGAAGTCCCGAAGACATGAAGCACATGACACACTCTCGACACGCATGATGCGTGGCACTCTTTCCAGGTTATTTGGTTGTAGCCATGTCACCCTCCCTATCATGACACATTAGTAGACATGACATCATATGATGTCATCTGGACCACCCATCAGTGGGACATGTGGCATAAATCCATGATCTCTAACTAAAGGCCCAAAGTAATCCTCAACCGTTCGATTCATGAGGACACATGTCAGTACATTGCCAACTCGAGGTAAAAGATTTTGGGACCCCAAGTTTGAGATTTGAATTTCCCAGAGTCCAGAGACTTGGAAAGCATCTTAGTTGTTGATCTCGGGTATCGAAGCATCATCATATCCCTAGCTCCGGAGAATTTCCTTGGAGCAAATAGAGATTTCCTATTGAAAGGCCCGAAGCTAGAATCACGAAGCAGATCTTGGTCATCGATTTGAAAAGGGAAGATATGATCCATCAATCTAAAAGGTGCCAGATCTCGGTCATTGATCAGGAAGCCTCATCTCATATCACAAGATCAATGGTCACACTCCATTGCGGGGTTGGAAGGTGCACACATTTTAAAATTTCAAGGGTGGGATGCAAACAAAACCATGGTTTTTAGAAAGGGACGCATGGCAGTTCATGGTGAATTATGGGGACAAAAGAAGTTTCCTTTCAAAAAATCCTTGGTTGCACCCACAATCGCGAAATTGTGTAGGGAAATGTCCCTAGGTCACATTGAAGAAGGATTAGGGGAACAGGAGCTATCCCTCAAGCCCTAGAGAGCCAAATGTGTGGCAGTAATCAACATAGATAGGTGGCACCCTTATGGTCTTGGCACATGGTCGTTCCCTTAGAATTAACTCTTGTTCAATCTCTAAGGAAAGGAAGTTAATGAAAGTTGAGTTGGTGGTTGAAACCTCGGCTCACTCCATAAATGGAAGGCATGGAAGATCCGACCATGGGGACTGAACCGTCAGGCTGTAGTACCCCTGTGGGCATATTTTCCTGCAAAACCCATGCCGATTTGAGCTCGTGTCTAACAGAGGGGTGCACATTCATTCTGACAGAAGAACTCGCAGACACAATGCTTTGAATGTAGTGATCAGATCACACTCCTGGTAGTGGTGAATTGTTCAGAGTATAAATAAGTAGTTTTGATATTTTTTTAAGGTCACCAACTGGTTGAGTAGAGCTCCCTATTTTGTAATGTTTTCATGCCAAAACTGTTCTCTGGTTATGTACCAAATTTGAGACTTTCATGTTAATAGAAGTCAACTTCTTTTCATCTCTTTGTAAAAGCTATGCTAAAACACTCCGGCATGGAGGATCCAGTCAAGGGTTGTTATGTTGTTGTAATGTAGGTTTGATTAGAGTGGTATCGTGACCATTTTTAGTCATCTCCCTTCTTATATTTTTCCCTCTTACACTGAATGGCTCAGGCATGGAGGATCCAGTCGAGTTATTGTGGCTGCATTGTGATGTAGGTTTGATAATTGTTCTGTTGTGACTGTGTTGTTTGGACATATTTCAGTGTCTGAAGCTTGAGCTCAAGAGTGATCTTGAGTCTGATTTTTTCTTCTTCAAGATTCTTGAAAGCCTAATGTTCATGGCATTCTTGTTCACCTTTCTCACTAATTCTTCCCTCTGCTCACACTTAAACTCAATTCACTGAATGAAGTTAATGTGGCCCTCACTTCCCTATGCATTTCTTGTCCAATTCTATGTTGAACATTATTCATATATTGAATTTTGTCCATTGACCTCCACACATATAAAACCAACATCCACCAAAAACTTTGATGGGTACTAGGCTTATCCTTCCACAATCTGAGGGTCACTCTCAGTGCAAACATTCTTGGCGCCATTGTCGGGGAAAGAATTGAAGACATTTACCTTGGATAGAACCAAAAACAAGTTCTAATTCTGAAGGTGCATAATATATCAGTGTCTTGAAGATTGCAACTTGCACCTAGCGAATCCACTATTTTAGTTGTGGCTTCTAGAGGTAAACACATGAGGTGTACTCCACAACTGCTTCTAGCTACACCTAAAGATGACCCAGAGGGAATTATTAAGAAAGGAAATCTTTCTCAAAAAGGATTTTATCTATTGTCCCAGATTGAAATGCTCCCTCGGAAGAACGACATTGCAAAGATCCAGTTTTAGATGGTGAACTAATGTTGGACACATTATTTTGACGACTCATTTTTCACCATGGTGACTCCACTAGTTTGAAATGGAAAAGATTTTAGCTCATCGGTATGCCTTCTATGATTTTTCAAAAATAGTGGGTTTCCCTAATCCACTACCTCATAAAGATGAATGGGAAGGAAGCCTTCCTAAATCCTGAGGAGAAGATTAGGAAATACCAGTTGAAAATTTGTTGGACTTTCATGAATTCATTCATCGACTTCATACCATGCATGAATATGTTTAGATTAAGCTTTTCAAGCATTCATTAAGAGGGATTGCTCGTGATTGGTGTCATTATCTTCCCATTGCAAGCATCATCTCTTTGATAGGTTTTCATGAAGATTTCAATTCGTTTTGTAAATATTATTTTTCTGATGAGTATCTTTATGAAAACTGTTGTGATGATTTTTCTTTGTTTTATAAAGATTCTACCTATCACAAAGATCAATTTTGTGATGAAGTTGTTATTGTGGAAGAAAGCATTTTCCATGAAGAGCATGAGGTATTGAATGATATTCATTATGATAGAAATAACACAGAAGCTTCTGGAATCATATCAGACGTGTCTGTTGTTTTAAGAGTTCATGAAGATCAACATGTCTCTTCTGAATATCCCAATGTCGAAGAGCAAGTGTATTCTGTAGAAGATTTTTCTCCTGACTATGAAGCTGAGATAGATGAAAAGCTAGCAGCAAAAGCTAGGGAATGTTCCTCTATGTTTCTTCTTAGTTTTTCAGAGTCAAAGGCAGAGTTTGTTTGCTTCTTTTATAAAGGAAATGCAAAGGATATTCCTATCCTGGAAACTGATGTTTTTGGAAGTCCTACTTATGATAAAGAATCTGTTTCAAATACTGACCAAGAACAACCAACTTTTGATGAATATCCCAGCGAAGATGACGAAGAGAAGAGATTTTCCATGGTTCCTGTTTATGATGAGTATGAATCTGATCCTTGGGAGAGCCATGGAGGAGAAAAGGAGGAGCTAAATTTCCAGTTTATCTCCTGTCCAAAGCCTGTAAGTGAGAAAATATCACCTAGGATTAGCCAACCTGCATCTGTCCTCCAACCACCTGTATACTCTAAGAACATCGAATGATGGGTGAAAAACAATGAAGTACAGGAGGTAATTTCTTACGAGTTGAGCTTTATTAATTCTAAATTGTTTGACCCTGCATGGTTGTATTTAGAGATGTATTTTCCACAAGCATTGGAGCCTGCAAAATTATTCATTTTGTCATCATTTGGGGGTATTGTCAGTTTTCCAAGATGTGTTTTCTTTATGATGTTATACTTCTTTTACCTTTTGTGGATCATTTTCAGTAAAGGAAGAATTATATTACCAAGCAGGTTGGGTGGCTATGGTGAAAGTTTGGTTTCACCTAGCGCATTGTACAAATCAGTTAGCCTAGGATTGTACATAAATAATATCCTTCTGGACCCCATGCGTGTGTTTTCGTTTCTTGAGTAGAGTAGTGTACATATTTCCCTATTTTCTTCAGCGGAAGTTTTGAGCTAGATTCCATATCCCAACAACTAACGCATTGGAATTGCGCATTCTTGGTAGCTCGCAGATAGTATGCCATCCCCTATGGAGCTAAATGTTATCACATGAACTTGTCAGAGTCTTGTGGGTTTTTTGTTTCTACCTAAGTCTGTAATTTTTCCCTGTCTCTATCCTTTTCAAATTGACAAGTCTTAAATTTATCCCCTTTCTGTGTGTAAAGTCATCTTCTGTGTGCCCTTATTCATTTATGTGCCCTGGTTTCCCTCAATATCTTAACCGAAAGAAATATTGGCCCTAATACTCTCTATTTTTCTTTGAGTATGAGCACTCGTTGGCTATGTTCCTGTCACTAGTCTCCTTGTTTTCTCAGCTCACATCTAGTCATCCAAATTCTTGATCGTGTAGGCCGCAACCATGAACACAAAGTGTAGCTTTCTTAACAATTTTTTTGGCGATTGAAGCATAAGAGGAAGGAAGTTTTAATGTTCTTGCAGTGGTGATTCTAGGAAAAATATAGATCAGTGGCTCACGAGCATTCGGGAGTGCAAAATTGTGCGAAGAATAGTGCCAGAGAAAAAGGTCCCAAAGTGAATATGAATCGTTGATATTAAAGGGGACAAGTGGAAATTGATGCAAGCATTCGAGGAAATTATCTTCATGAGGTTTGAATTGAGAAACTATTATAAGTTCTGAAGACCCGAAGCACCGAAGTCCTGAAAAGTCGAAGCCCCAGAAGCGTTGAATTTGTCGAAGTGGCCAAAGGCCCGAAGTCCTGAAGGCCTGAAATGGATCTGAGTCTTCGATCAGCAAGATCCATGTGTCTTCAGATCCATAGCTCCAAGTAAAAGCACATGAAAGAGTAAAAAATATTTGATTTTTAGTTTTCCTGGAGCCCGAAGACCTGAAGTGGATCTCGGCTGTCCAAAACCATAATGTCGCGCGTCATCATATCTGTCACTCCGAGAGTTTTACTTAGGGAGTTTTAAAATGAAAAAATCACCTAAGTCCCGAAGGCCCAAATTCTCGAAGGTGCAAAGCCTCGAAGACCCAAAGCATCGAAGTCCCAAAGACCCAAAGCTCGTGACACACTCTCATCAGGCATGATGCGTGGCACTCTTTCCAGGTCATTTAGTCATGGCCATGTCACCCTTCCTATCATGACACATCAATAGATGTGACATCATATGACATCATCTGGACCACCCATCAACAGGACATGTGGCATAAATCCATGAGCTCTGGCTAAAGTCCTGAAGTAATCTTCATTCATTTGATTCATGAGGACACACATCAGTATATCGCCAACTATGGGTAAAAGATTTTTGGATCCCATGTTTGAGATTTGATTTTCTCGGAGTCTAGAGACCCGAAAATCATCTCAGTCGTTGATCTCATGGAGCCACACGTCATCAAATCCTTATCTCCAGAGAATTTGCTTGGAGCAAATAAAGTTTGACTATTGAAAGGCCCAAATCCTGAATCATGAAGCAAATCTCGATCATCGATTAGAAAAGGGAAGATCTGATCCATCAATCTAAAAGGTGCTAGAGCTAGGTCATTGATAAGGAAGCCTCATCTCAGATAACAAGATCAATGTTCATGCTCCATTGCAGGGTCAGAAGGTGTGAACATTTTAAAATTTCAAGGGAGGGTCGCAATCGGAACTGTGGCTTTTAGAAAGGAACACGTGGCAGTTCATGGTAAATTACGGGGAGAAAAGCAAGTTGCTTTCAAACCACCCTTGGTCGTGCCTGCAATAGCATAATTGTGTAGGGTCATGAACCTAGGTCAAATTGAATAAGGAGTAGGGTAAAAGGTGCTAGCCCCCGAGCCCTGCACAACCAAATGTGTGGAAACCATCAACACAGATAGGTGGCACCCTTGTGGTCTTGGCATGTGGCCAAACCCTAAGAATTAACTCTCATTCAATCTCTGAGGAAAGGCAGTTAATGAAAGTAGATCTAGTGGTTGAAACCTCGTCTCACTCCATAAATGGAAGGCATGGAAGGCCCGACTGTGGGGACTAAACCATTAGCCTGTGGTACTCCTGTGGGCATATTTTCTTGCAAAACCCATGTCAATCTGAGCTCGCATCTGACAAAGGGGTTCACGTTCAGTCTGATAGAAGAACTAGTAGACGCAATTCTTTGAATGTAGTGATCATATCACACTCTTGGTAGTGAAAATTTATTCTAAGTATAAAGAATTAGTTTTGATATTTTGTTAAGGTTGTCAACTGGTTGAGAATAGCTCCCTATTTTGTAATGATTTGATGCTAGAACTGTTCTCTGTTATGTACCAAATTTGAAACTTTCATGTTAATAGAAGTCAGGTTCTTTTCATCTCTCTATAAAAACTGTGCTAAAACACTCGGGCATGGAGGATCTAGTTGAGGGTTATTATGTTGTTGTAATGCAGGTTTTATTATAGTGGTATCGTGACTAGTTTTAGTCAGCTCCCTTATTATCTTTTTCCCTCTTACACTGAATGGCTCGGGCATGGAGGATCTAGTTGAGTTGTTGTAGCTGCATTTTAATGTAGGTTTGATCATTGTGCTTTTGTGACTATGTTGTTTGGACATATTTCAGTGTCTGAAGCTTGAGCTCAAGAGTGATCTTGAGTCTGAGTTTTTCTTCTCCAAGCTTCTTGCAAGCCTGATGCTCATAGTAGTCTTGTTCACCTTTCTTACTAAGTCTTCCCTCTTCTCACACTTAAACTCAATTCACTAACTTAATTTAATGTGGCCCTCACTTCCCTGTGCATTTCTTGTCCAGTTCTTTGTTTAACATCATTCATATATTGAGATTTTTCCATTGACCTCCACTCATATAAAACCAACATCCACAAAAAACTCGGATGGGTAATAGGTCTATCTTCCCACAATCTGAGGGTGACTCTCAGTGATAACACATTGTTAGATTAAATTTCTTGTTAATGTTCATAATAGCTCATTACTCCATCTTTCAATACCTTGTGTTATAAAAATAAACACCTTGTGTTATCAAAATAAATGATGAAACATTTCACAAGGCACCTTTGAACTTCTTCCTCAATGTTTGGTATTATAAGGCCAATTAATAATGAAGCAATAAATATCATGAACCTTTGGTTAATTGAAAGAAATGGTTCATTAGAGCTAGGTTTAGGTTTAGGGTTCATTTGGGTATATTCATTTAGTTCAATTACCCAAAGGTTCATGACATTTCTCACTTCATCATTAATTGTCTTTATGGTACCAAAAATTAAGGGAGAAGGTCAAAGGTGCCTTGTGAAATTTTTTATCGTTTATTTTAATAACACAAGGTATTGGAAGATGGAGTAATGAGCTATTCTAAACATTAACAAGACCTTTAATCTAACAATAGATTTTAAATTGTGTCCTAACCTAAGTGGTTTGGATTATAACAATGTTCAACAATGCTCGAATTTAAATGTATAGTTGTGTATGTTTTATTCTTCCTCGACACAACAAATGAAAATCTCTAATGTGAAGTATTAACTTCCTTGCATGAAAAAATATTTTTTATTATTATTAAAAATGGTGATTAAGGTGATTAGCATAATCCTAATTTTTTAATAGTTTTCCATAAGTTTTTAATATAAATATCATTTAAATATATATATTTTTACTATTGGTGGATGGGTGTTTGTGGTCATGTGGATGTGAAGCATGCTAAGATCCTGGTCAGGGCTTCAATTAACGAGGCATGATACCAGGCCAATTAATCAGGCATAGTGTTAGTGTTTCAATTAGGGTTTCAATTAACTAGGCGTATATATCTCTTCATGCCAAAATTTCTATGCTTAAACTTTGTTTTTTGTGTGTTTTTACTCATAGCGGGTGGGTGCATGTGGCTGCGTGTATGTGAAATGTGCCAGGATGTACATTTTCATTTAAATTCACTAGCATGGTGTGAGATTTTCAATTAACCAGGTGTATATATCTCTTCGTGCCAAAATTTGCATGTTTTAATCTTGCAGGTTAGAGTTGAGGCCAAGAAGCAATTGGAATTGGATGGCATTCTGGAAGTGCACAACAGGTTAGAGTTGAGGATGAGAAGCAACTGGAATTGGATGGAATTCTATAGGTGTGCTAATATGAGTGATAACATATGTGGGAAGTATGATCAGGGATATTCCTAAGTCTTATGATATAATCAAACATATGCTATGCATATTGGATTACAACTGTCTATACTAGGGAAGCATATTGGATTACAAGTGTCTATACTAGGGAAGGAAGGTAGAATTTGCATCCATACTAGGTATTACACATTCAGTTGATAAAGGTGCCTTCTAAATTCCCTATGGACATGGATATGGGAATATAATTATATTCTCATGGTTGCCAGTGAAAAATTAGGAAGACTTTATCTCATTACAAAGGTACTACACTTTGAATATTTCTACATTCCTAGGATCGTGTTCATAATCATTAACAATAAAATCAGTCATTCTCTTACATCAATTTAGTTGTTGAATGAATGTTTTTTGCAAATTATATTCATTTCCCATTAATTGTTGAGACTTAGAAAAACATAGTCTCATCTACCTAAATTATGGTTAAAAAAAAAGAATTTAGACTATATTTAAAGAAGGTTTATGAAATATATGTACTTATTTTAATATTTGATTATTGTTAGAGCATTTCACTCCATTGAATTAGAATTTTTCAAGTAGAAAATTAAAGTCATAGGATTCTATCTATCTCTTGTGATCAATTTTCAAAAGACAAATAACAAGGTCAGTGATGCCAATGAGAAGAACAAGAGTTCAACATGCCATGCCACTATTTTCACAAGATGAATGGTAATGCGAGTTATGCCACCAAGAAAAACAAGTGTTCAACATGCCATGTCTATGGGAAGATGAACCTAGTGATTATATCATTGTGCATGATGAATTCCATGAGACATGAATCAACTATAGTAACCATCGAAATATCGGCAAGTCCATATGTTAGTTACGATAAAAAAGTTGTGTACATGAACATTTTAATTTTTTGTATTTTTAAATGATTTACAATCTCTTAAAAAATAGTAGGAGAATATTGAACAACGAGGGATAATTTAGTACCATTGTAACCCCTATACCAATCACAAAATTCAAATTATCGAATTGAAAAACATAAAAAAAATAAATTTTAATTTTAAAATAATCAAAATACTAAATGTTTATTTTTCAAAACATTAGGAATTTTTTTGCAGGGGAATTGAGTAATAGTCAGTCAATGGATGTTGATTCAGTACTAAAATCTATAGACCCTTCTTTGGTAGGGAAGAATAAAGGGATCGAAATAATTATTGATGGGTTAAAAATATTTGGTGGGTTAAGCTAATTAAAACATCCTAAATTTTATAGACAAAGGTAAGGCAAGTTAAAATAATTAGACATATAGTACAAAGGTTGGGTGAATTAAACCTAATGGAGAAACCATGGTTTTAAGAATCAATTATTGATAGAGAAGATATATCCATACATACTTATAATTGATATTTGTTCTGTTAAAGGAGGGTCGCAAAGGCTCTCCTTATGTTTGTCTTTTTTTCTCATCCATTTCTTGAAACAATGAATTACATCTAGTGATAGTTCCTAGTAGGATGGAATCCATGTCAAGAATTTTGTTAATAAAATTGAAAAAATAAATTTCTCCATTTAGAGAGAGTAGTGATTATTGTGTAGCTCAACTACCCTTCCATTGTAGTTATTTTACACAACAACATATTATATTCATTTATTTATCCACTATCACATACATATACTCACACTCTCACACCTAGACACACACAAACTCATACTCAACCTAGAATGAAGCACCCTGTTGCATAGACTCAAACACCCAACCATATAGACATACCAATGTCAATATTTTTGCAATATACTTCATTGAAAAATACCAATATTGCTTCAAACTAATTTATCAAATTTCACTAATGCTTTGTGGGGGTTGTGGGGGTGGCCATTCTATAGGAATAAAGAAAAATGGTTTAATTTCATGACACAACATTTCATTTACGTATTTTTCAAATAATTTTTAGGCATCATTTCATTTATCCATTCCTTTCATCAATGTTTTCTCTTTAAGAGAAATCTTACCAATTTTTCTGAGTTTTAATTTTTTTAAAGAAATTTAGGCTAATTGTTTTTTTCTATTTTTCATAAAAAAAATAAAAAAAATTGTAGCCTAATTTATGATGAGAGTTATGCATGCTCTTATATTTTTCACCTAAATCTAAACATTTTACATGAATATATAATAGGTTTTCTTAATATTTTCGCCAAATAAATGATTATGAGAATAAATTTTGGGGAATATGATTAGTTGATACAAACTACTCTTGTGAAAACTATGAATTTTCAACACAAGTCATGTCAATTTATTTAGTAAATGGAAATGTGATTAGTACTTTACTTGTATTTTTTTCACGTATTTCAACATGTAGGTAGTGTATGATGTTGTATATTAAAGTGCACAATTTTCTCCATGTATTTCTGAAGATATTTTCCATTGATATTTATTTTTATTGTAAGTTATCTTTAATTGATATGAGAATTTGTTTCTTCTCTACATATTATAATATGAGATTATTTTGTTAATTATTGTCAATATTGCACATGCAACAGTAATGAAATGGTGTTATTGTCAAATTTTAAAGGTAATAAATAGTTTGATGAGTTATGAATTATGTGTTTTGAAAAAAAAACATTCCATAAAGAGATATCTCACATAATGTATTTGGAATACATATGGTCTACACATGCATTTCCCACAATTGTATCACATTTAATGTAAACCATGGTGAATATTCTCTTAAATGTTTTATTTGTTATGGATAATGATCAATGACTAATGCTTCTTTTAATTTTAGAAACATGAATTAGTATAAGCTACTCAAAATTTTCATAAACCTCTACCTCAAATCAATGAACATCAAACATTAGATAGTCTGAGAAATCATTTCTTTTAAAATTAGTTCATTTTATATTTTGATATTTCATCAATATTTTAATGATATTATATCTATTTTGTATTAAATTATGTATTGCATAATAATGTGAGGGTGTAAAGGCATAATTACTATGTTCCAAAATGATATCCATGTTGTGGCTAATATTCATATTGAGGATCTAAATGTAGTGCTGCATGATAACCCAATTGAAGAAGGATTTTTTTTAAATAGAAGTACTCAAATGTATTGTCTCCATATTGTCATTACTTGATTCAAGTGAAAGGGAATTTTTTTTAAGGATGTAGAGGAGAGGTTCACCAAATCATACAATGATGAGATCATATGGATGTGAACTAGTGAGTATATATATGAGCTCATATGTTTATAAAGCATTGTATTAATCTATGGAGCATTCGATTTTCAAATTAGTATCTAAATACCATACATTTATATTGATGTAGGATACTTATACGTCCCTAATTTGTTCCTCCACAATAGAATCTGTGTGTTTATATTCTTGGTTATTATTGTGAGCATGTCCATAAGCTCATTATTATTATCATATAGTACATATTGTTCCTTTACTAGTGACATTGAGATAATACCAAGACATATTTAAACTTGTATATTTTTTACATTTATGATATACTTGATCATGGAATTGTATATTATGTATGATACTTAGAAGTTTTTTTTAATGACTAACAATGTTTTTCTTATATTATTCCATTTAATATTTTAATATTTTTTCCTTTTCAATGATGATTTTGTTCCATCCACACAAATAATCAATGAATTTATTTTATAAGCTGAAATATATCCATTCCTTAGCTATAGATACAATATTTGAGCTTAGGGCCAAGGATGAAGTTGAGGATCAGTCCTAAAGTTTAACATTAGGAAGAGACTTATAATTGGTACCCTACCGTACATAACCTAATCTACCCTACCCTAGGCTAATGTTATGCTAGTGTAAACTACCCTATATTAGTCACCTTAGTAGACACTAATATAACATATAGAAACCTACCCTACTTTAGCTTACCCCATAATGACCGCAACCTAAGCTATCCTATCCTACCCAAACCTAGCCTAACCTAGACTAACCCACCGAAATTTAGCCTATCCTAGCCTAGAATATCCCAACCTACCCTATCATACACTATACTCGAATAGCCTAACCTGAGTTAGCCTAACCTACCCTAACCAATCATATCCCTAACTTATCATGACTTAACTTAGTCATGCCTATCATAAACAACCCTAGTGTAACCTACCTTAGCCTACCCTATCTTGGCCTAACCTAAACAACATAAACCAAGCCTACCCTAATGTATCCTAAACTAGCCTAGGATACATTATCTTACCCTAACCTATCATATTCTAACCTACCTTAACTTAACCTAGCCTGGTCTAACCCAATGCACCTACTATAACCTACCCTATCCAACACTATCATATCATAACCTACCTTACCCTTCCTTATCCCTAGCATATATTGCCCTCACTAACCTAAACTAGCCTAACTTAGCCTATTCTACCCTAACATAAACTAAATTGGCCTTTTTTATCCTAGCCTAATCTATCCAACTAACTTAGGCTACCCTAATCTAACTTTTCCTAGCCTAAATTACCCAAACTTAACCTAACCTATCCTACCCTAGCCTATCCTATCATATCCTATGCTGGCCTATCCTATCCAAACCCAAGATAGACTAGCTAGAGTTAACCTTTCCTACCCTAACATAGTCTAAACTATCATACACTAACCTAGCCTATGCTAGCATAACGTGGATTACTTAACCGACCCTTCCATAAACTAGAGTCTCCTAACCTATCCTACTCTATCCAAAACTAACTTACCATAACCTTTCGAAGCATACCCTATCCTGTACTAGTCTACACTAACCTTGTGTAATCTAGAATAACCTATCCTAGCCTAGCCTAACCTATCATACCATAATCTAGTCTAATCTATCCCATCATTTTCATAACTTTTCTATCCTACCCTACCTTAACCTATCTTATCCTATCCTAGCTAGCCTAGATTACTTTAAACTAATCTAACCTACCTTGGCTTAGCCTAACATACCCCAATAGCCTAACCTAGTATATATTAACTTACCCTTCCCGAGACTATCCTATCCTACCTTAACCTAACCCACCCTAACTTAACCTACCTTACCCTAACCTAGCCTATGCTACCATAACCTACTCTACACTAGCTTACCCTATTCTATCCCTACCTTACTTAACCTACTTTATTGTATCTTAGTATTTTCTAGCATACCCTACCATAACCTAACCTAGCCTACCTACCTAAGCCTATCCTATCCTAGCCTAGCCTTGCCTAACCTACATACCTTATCCTATCCTAGCCTAGCCTAGTCTAGCTTACCCTAATCTATCCTACCTTATCTTAGCTTAAACCACCTTAACCTAGCGTATCCTACTCTAGCATCACCTCAACTACTTTAACCTATCCTAGACTACTCTAACTTAACATACTCTAATGTACCCTACCATATCCTAGCTTAGTCAAATTTAACCTAACCTACCCTACGCTACCATACTCTAACCTACCTTAGATTACCTACCCTATTCTATCCTTCCCTACCCTACCCTACACTAGCCTAACTTATCCTGATTGAACCTATATTAACCTACAATAGCCTATCCTAGCCTTTGATACCTTTTCTTAACCAACTCTATCACATGTTGGCCTAACCTAACCATCCCTACCCTACCCTACCCTGCCCTAGTATAGCCTACCAACATAACCTACCATAACCTACTCTAACCTATCCTAGCCTAACTTAGACAACCCTTTCCTAACCTACACTACCATACTTTACCATGCTATCTTGCACTAACCTAGCATGGCCTACCCTTATCCTACTTTAACCTAGTCTACCCTAGCATAGCCTATCATAACCTACCTTAACATAACCTATCTCAACCTTCTTTACCATAGCCTAACCTATTCTTCTCTACCCTACCCTAAAACCTAATCTAGCTTAGCCTATGTATTTTTACTTTTCTCTACCTTATCGTACATAGACTAATATAAGACTAATCTAACAAAGTTGACATGGACTACTATCCCTACCCTACCCTACCCTAAGTTTAACCCTATATCCTAAGCTTCAATTCTATGTCTAAATCCCTAAACTTGGATGATAATCATATTCTTAAGCTTCAACCTTTAAATATTAATGATAATCTTAAATCCTAAACCCTATACGCACATAACATTGACTTTAAAATAATTTTTTAAACAAATTCTAATGTAACAAATTCTACCTATATATAAATTCATTTTTAATATAAAATATCAAAACACAAATCCATTATGTCATTTGCTATAAAAAATAACAAAATTTTAATAAAAGTGGCAAAACAATACAACAAACATATAATAAAAACTATTATAAATATACATTTCACCAAAAAAAAAAATTACCCAACAATAACTCGCATAAATAATGAATTTTATAAAAAACTTTAGAAAATACAATTTTTTATACATCAAAATTTTACTTATAAATATTTAAATCAAAACATAATCTACTTAACATAATAAAATATTCAAAAATATTCAAGCATATAATAAATTAAAATGTAAAAAAAATAATTAACATAATTAAGTAATTTTATAAAAAGATTGAAAAATTAATTTTCTATACATTAAAATGCTTTTTTTTACTTTTAAGTATCTAAGTTAAAACATAACATACATTACATCATTAAATATTATTTTTACAGTTTTTCAGGTTATTCAATTAATTATAAAAAACTAGAATTACATATAGGCATAAAAGATAATAAATCTTTTAATTTCAAGGTGTGATTAGAAAAGGTAATAATTAAATTTTTATATAAAAAGCTAAATAAAAACTAAATTGTACATAAATGAGTGGTAATTGATATCTAGACATTTAATGGGAATGATATTTTTAAGAAATTCAAAAAATGTAAAGTTCAGTAATTGGAATTATATATTGATTGAAATTATATATTCAGGGTGACTAGATTCAAAGTGGATAGTTAAAAAAGAAATGAAAACAAGTCGCGTACTTCTTGATTCACTCTACTTCTGTTATGCCACGTCGCCCTTTGCCTGCTCCACTCCCCACTTTCGACTTCCTGACCGAACTCCTCACTGTCCACTCTCCATGCATTAATAACCATTTTACATCGCTAACTTGTCGCCTAGAATTTGTTGGCAGGGCTTTGGTTGCAGCGGCGGCACCTTAGTCTTCTTCTCGCTCCAACCCCATGTTGTTGGTCAACTACATTGGATTTCGTTGTGGGTCGCTCAGGAGAATTGCAATGGAGAAATGCTTCTACTTACATTCCCATTGCAAATCGTGCGATATTCCTATAAATATTATTGCCGAATGCATAAGGTACGTCAAAGAATATGATCGATTCAGCGATTAATGAATTGATCAACTGCAATTAATGAACTGATCAACTACATTTAATGAACTAATCAACTGCAGACAAAAAAAATCACTCGAGCACCGGGGATTACACTAGAAAGAGATGGTGGAGTATAGAATATGTAAATTTCTTATTCATAACTAGTTGTGTGTAAATATTTTCTTGTCAATAAAAAGAAGAAACCCGTTGAACGAACGACTCGTTTTTAGTAAACATTTGATCCGAAAACACAACATTACACGTGAGACGTAGCAGCCATAAGAATTGATCTTCAGATTATTAGATGTTCGATTATTTTACTTTGTAAATTAAAAAAAAAAAACTAAATCATTTAGCATGTGATTCATCACAACCACATAAGTTGGTCTGGTAAACTCAATATTTTAACCTGGTCGGTTCAAAATAATAAAAAACCCTAAATTCAATAAACAAAGATTAGGCAGAGTCATATCAAACTATTTAGAAATCAACCAAAAATTTTGTTAAACTAAAAAGAGATGATGTAGGGAGGTTAACTATTAAACATATGGATTAAGAGAAGGTGGTCAGGTTAAATTAATAAGAAATGAGGGTATAATAACTACTAAATAAGTGGGTTTTTAAGCTATTCTTAATGAGAACTTAAATTTATTAAGGCATAAATGTTGAACTATTGATAAAGCAACGACATCACACTTAAAATATTGAGAGAGAAGGTAAGAGAACCCAGGACCAAACATCCCTGTAACGTGGAGCTATTTCCAGAGCCATGGCATCCCAGTTAAAATATTGAGAGAAGGTAAGAGAAACCAGGGCCATACATACTTGTAGCTCAAACTTGTTCATGGATGGGTTTGAATGGCTAGAATCCTATCGAAGGTTTTTCTTCTTTCCTTCCTCCATAAAGCTCTTCCACCAAAGGAAGTTCGCATCTGAACAGAATAGAGCCAAACCTAATATCTTTTCAATAAAATTAATATTTGAGATAAACAAAAAGGTTGTGCATGAGATTTGTGATAAAAAATAATCCGATAAAAAAAATCCATTAAGAATGCAGAAGAATGAATAAAGAGGTTTTTCAAGTGTTCATTTAAAAAATAGGGTTTGGAAAGGCTCGGATCATATGGAAGGCTCGTCTTCCATCCTAAGAGAGTAAAGCTAAACTTTAAATAGTTTCAGTCAAATTGATAGAATTAAAGGATATGCATGATATTTGAAATAAACAACAACAGATTAAGACTGTTAAATATATATATGCAAAAAAAAATACGACTTCTGAGAAGAGCTAAAATAATAATAAAATGTACCGTTGAGAAGCTCAGCCGCCCTTCCATTAAAGTTCTTTGCTATAGCGGGTGATCCAATTCAGTCCAGCCTCCTCTATCACACATGGACATGACTCGACCTAGACTTAAACATCAAGACTCAGACTCAACGAAAGCCAAACCACACAGACCAAAGAAGATAGAGGAGGAAAATGTTGAAACTAGATACATATATCTCTTCTTCGACCTCCCTTCAATGTATAGATAGTTTCCGGCTTTTGCCTCCTCTCCCTCTAGCCATATATCGGTTGTAGAGGAGACAAATTGTTTTTTCCTCCATTAAGACAACTATGAAATAACTCAACGGTTCACTTTATCCAAGCTTCAGAGGCGTCTTTGGTTGAATCTTTCTTACCTTTTCAGTTTTGATTTCGAATTTAATCATAAAAGCTTATATTAATATGTGCGTTTTCTGAAATATGATCCTGTAAAATAACTCAATGGTTCACTTTATCCCAGATTTTCAGAGCTGTCTTTGGTTGAAGCTTTCTTGCTTTTTTGTTTATGATTTCTAATCTAATCATAAATGCTTTATTTTATTTTGTGCTTTTTCTGAAATCGCATCCAATGTAGGTCCATTTCATTGTATGAAATAAGATCCAACGAACGTACACTTTGCTTGAGATTTGTGAATTTTCCCATATGGAGTTTT
>JZKD02S1746616.1:356715-366920 GCA_000966675.3 Picea glauca | reverse complement strand
GGAAAACTTTGATGTTAATTTATCGGTACAGGGATACCAAATTGAAATGATGATAGTATGAAATTACATGATGATAATGCATAGAAGTGTATGAGTTTGTGTTACAGACTAATCTACAGGTTATGGGCTATGAAATAGCCAAGGGATAAATATGATGAAAGTGGATATCATGACCACTAGCCAAGAAGCACTATGGTATGAATATTGTATGTGGAATTTATATTGGTTTGGATGCATTGCTATGATATGTGGACCAGTGCAGGATTTCAGGTGATGACACTGCCCAAAACTGAATAAACGATGACAAAACCTCTAGCAACACGGCGCCACTGTGTATTCCATTGTAGGGTGTGGACCCTAGTCCTTTTAGGAGGGGTGGATGCATTTCCCACCGTGTATCCTCCATTGTAGGGTGTGGACCCTAGTCCTGTTAGGAGGGGTGGAGGCATTTCCCACCGTGTATCCTCCGAAACCTGAAGTCATGGGAGGACGGTGTTAGCTCACGCTCCCCTAGAAGTGTGATGATGATTGTCAGTTGCCTGTTGGGGAAGCTTGGTCAAGATAGTGACACTTTCGCTTACAGGTTCTATTTGGAGTTAGGTCAATATAGTTTACGCTCCAAGATAGTCTACCAGAGGAAGGATAAGAATGGAGATGGAAGTAGGTTAGGGAGGAAGGATGAGTAGAAATATTTGAGAGAGTATGGAGATTTGTCTAATGGTGGAATTTAATTTTTTCCCTTCAAAAAAAGAGATAAATGTGTATATATGAATATTCATAATTGTGTAACTAAACCACAAATGTCTAAATAAAATTGTTGAATAGGATAATAGCAATTAAAGAATTTCTCAGACAATTGATTGGTTTGTTGTCTTTTATAAAAGACTAGTCTTGCTGACTGGATTGGATGCATACATAAATTACTAAAGGATGATAGTTTTTATTATTAGTACCTGCACGAGACTTGTATGTACTAGCTACACACGCATTTCTTGTACGTATACACTAGTATGTATGAGTTTTCTTGACTTACTTACTGATGGTGTCGGTTAATTGTTATGAATGTGTGAACCATGTTTCTTTTCCTTTGTACCATAGGATACCTTAACTTCGGGACGAAGTTTCCTGAAGGGTGGGTGTATGTAATGACCCTACTTAAATAGATGTATAGGATTATTAATTATAATTAATTTAATAATCTAATTGTCCTAAAAAGTTAGCTAAACAATAATTACTTCTTAAATAATATTAACTAATTAATTATTATGTATTACTTGTTCATGTCTGTCAAGGATTAATTAATTATTAATTGACTCATTAACTAATTGAGTAAAGAATTAAAAGGGGTTAATAAGTTTAATTTGGTAAAGACTTACGTACACGGGAAGGGATAAGACATTGAACATAAAGGGATAAGACATTAATTATAAAGGGATAAGATATTAATTATAAGGGGATAAATAATAAATAAATGGATAAGGAAGTGAATGAAAGGGGGGAGTCAGTGAAAGGGGAATATGACGAGGGAGAGCTGGGGGGTGAAAGGAATTATTTTTGGGGAAGGAAGCATTTTGGGTGAGGAAGATTTTTGGTGAGGGAATTTGGGGTGGAGATGGCTGGTGTGGGGAGTTTGGCTTTGGGGGATTTCAGTGAATTAGAAGCAGGGGGCACCGGTTTGCTGGGTGATGCAAGAGCATCGCCAACATCAAGCGAGCCAGCGTGGAGATAATCGGACAGGTGGAAGGAGCGCCAGCACAAATTTTGAAATGACCTTGAAGTTGATGTGCAATCTTAAATGAATAAATTAAGAAGGAGCACACTTCTATAATGTAAACGGACCTTGAGCAATTTTCTCTCATCCTTAGTAGGTAGAAGGCATTTATGGTAGTTAATGCAAGTAGGTAGAATTGAATGTGTATATTAGACAGTTTAGAGTGCAAGAGGGAAATGGGATATAGACACCCTCATTGTGTATTGTAACATTAGTGTAGTAGTGAGCATAGAAGAGAAGCAGAGAGCTGTGTAAGAACACACATGTACGGATATTTGGATTAATAGAAAGACTTTGATTCAAATTCATGGTTTCATGTTTGTTATCTGTGTATTGATGTTGAATGATATGCTCATGAATGTTTGCTTCCTATTATACATTTGCTTTATATGTTGTGTATATGATTTCATGTTTGAGTTTGAAGTCTGAAAGGAAGTAGCAATGAGTTTCAATTGTTTCTCTATCTAAACAAGGATTCCTGCAAGGAGTGCAGTCGAATTGTCCACAAGGAGTGCGTTGACAGAGGGTTCATATAGGGTATCTTTTGTTCTCGTTTGACGGTGTCCACCCGGGCACCTACCTCAGCAGGTCTCGCGCCTAACCTCCCGGTCTTAAGGATCGTTCAATTTTCTCCCTCGAGCCGGAATGGCTCTTCTGATTCGCACTGGAATCTCCTTCGAAATGGAACCACAGGTCTTTTAGGCACTTTACAGTCTTTAGGCTGGTCACTGTTCTCTTTGACAATAGAAGAATAGAGGATCGGGTTTCGGGGTTTCATGGTCCCCAACGTTGAGAGTTATTTACCTCTTGAATCCCCGATCTCCTATGAATAGATTTTCCGATGCGCCTTTTACACATTAGCCCTCCTGGCTAGAATCCTGGCCCATATGACCAGAATTCATAAGATCGCAGCCTTATCTTCTTTCGGGATTTTGGACTTTCCAATGTCGAAATACAAATGTCCTCAGGATTCGCGATCCCTCGAATCCTGATTCTCCGCTATGCTGATAGCTGGCTCCCACAATGGTGCTTCCCTCCTTATCGGGGTTTCGGACTTCGCGATTCCAAAATGCATAAACACCTTATCACCAAGATTCCCGATATCCTGATGAGCTAAATGTCGATAGACGACTTCCTGTTGGGACTTTCCCCTATGGCTCTGATTGCTGCCACATGTCCCCTCAAGATGGACGGTTCAGATTTCTCCTTGCGTTTTCGAGACTTCTGATGTCCTAATTTTCACAACCTCAGGAACTTCGATTTCCCAAGCACTGATATCCCGATGTCTAGTGCCCAAATCTTCGGAATGGATGATCACGTGACACGCCTCCTCTCTCAGATGGACGGCCCAGATTTGTGTCGGGGTTTTCAAGGTAGACTTACCCAATCTCCTGTCCACAAGAATGTCGATATCCAGACTCCCAACGCCTCGATGTTCGCCATGTGTCTCCACAAATGGACAGCTCTGATCCATCGTGGGACTTTTTCCATGAAAATTCTCGATCTTCTGCTCTCATGACTCCCGATTTTCTGAACCCCGACGCCTCGATATCCCGATGCTTCTCAGGGTTCTTACTCTGCTCACGAGGGTTAAACCCTGTGCAACTCCTGTCAGATCGGATGACTGACACGTAACTTATCAACGATCCAACGACTCATGACCCATAGAGATTGAACTCTGAACGCGGCCGTAACCTCCTCGCTTCTTTGGAAGATCTAACGACTGACGAGATTTTGCAAATATTCTCCACAAGATCCTAATCGTCGATCTCTTCCTCTTTGATGTTTTCTACGGGTGAACCCAATATTCCTCTGTGAAAATTGGTCCTCCTGTGCGTAACTTTGCAGCGCCTGTTCAAACACTCCCACGGCACAAACTCTCTATGCTTCTCTTCGACAAGCTTGGAAGCATTGTCCTTCTTGAGCTTCACACAATTTTGAGTCTCCATGAAGACCCTTGCATGCACCCCTTGCGAAAATCCTCAAACACTTCCAAGTGTTGAATACCTTCGCCTCTACGCACACCTGCAGCAGTGGTCCTTCAATGCTTCACTCAGATTCACAACTGAGACTTTCCTTAGCCTGCGCACTCCTTGCATGGCTCCTATAACCCAATTTCACTTCAGGGTGAATGAGAACAAGAGTTAAACTATCTGAGCCTTCTGCCAATGCACTCCTTGCAGACGACTTCAACTGCACTCCTTGCAGGAATCCTTTCTCAGATAGAGAAACAATTGAAACTCATTTCTTATACTTCCCTTTAGACTTCACTTACAACATGAAATAATATACACAACATATCAAAGAAAATGTATAACAGGAAGAAAACATTCATGAGCATATCAATCAACACACATACACAGAGAACAACACAACACCATGAACATGAACCAACTTCTTCCATTAATCCAAATAATTGTACATGGGTGTTTCTAAATAGTCCGCTGCTTCTCTTCTATGCTCCAATGCTTCTAACTATCTAGAATAATGTTACAATGCACAATGAGGGTGTCTATATCTCGTTTCCCTCTTGTTCTCTCAAACAATCTAATCTAGAATTAAATTTCTATCTACCAACATTAACTACTATAAATGCCTCCATCTACTTCAGACGAGAGAGGGGTGTTCAAGGTCTGATTACATTATAGCAAGGCGCCTTCATTAAATGATCTCATTTATATTTGGTGCATCAACTTCAAGGGAAAATTCAAAACTTTGGCTGGGTCTGCTCAGTTTTCCTTTGTCTTCTGCGCTGGCTCGCTTGATGTGAGGGATGCTCCTGCATCATACTCCCTCGCATGAAAACTTTCATGGGCTCCTGTCCATGAGCTCCTGCACAGTTTGTCCATGCTTCAGAATCTCTGCTTCATTTTCCCAGCTGGCATATTCAACTGGATGGCCCTTCCACTTGACCAAATATTCAAATTATTCTCTCCTCCTGGTCTTCTTGTTGACTCTCTTGTCTAGTATGCACTCCATCTGTGATCTCTCTGCGACTGGCATCTGTTTTTTCCACTGAACCTCTGGCTATTCACCTTCTACTCCTGCTTCCTCAATTTTATAAGGGTATAAATCTGAGACATTGAATATCAGAGAAATTCCAATCCCATCGGGTAATTCAATCTCATAAGCATTCTCTCCAATTTTCTTCAAGACCTTGCATGGTCCGATTTTCTTCATCTTCAATTTATTGTATGTTCCCCTTGACAACCTTTCTCTTCTCAAGTGCACTAGAATCAAGTCACCAACCTCAAATTGGAGTCATCTTCGATTTTGATCTGCTCTTCGCTTATACTCCTGACTTGAATTCTGCAATCGCTCCTTCACCCATCTATGAAGTTCTTTCATCGCCTCCGCGAATTCTTCTGCACTAGCGCTCCTAGTAGTAGTCTGTTTCGAATCTATCAATTCAAAAAATCCTCTCGGCTGCATTCCATATACAATCTTGAATGGACTTTAGCCTGTGCTTCGATTCATTGAGTCGTTATACGCAAACTCTGCCTGTGGCAATGTATTGTCCTAACTGTTGTGGTGCTCCGCCACCAGGCTCCTCAACAAGTCTCCCATACTTTTTTTCACCACTTATGTCTGTCCATCCATCTGAGGATGATAAGATGAACTAAACAACAAGTTAGTCCCCAGCTTATTCCATAATGTCCTCCAAAATTGCCCCATGAACTTTGTATCTCTGTCTGAAACTATACTCCTTGGTAAGCCATGAAGTCGAACGACTTCTTTGAAAAATAGATTCGTGATGTGCGTCGCGTCACTGGTTTTCTGACATGGGATAAAATGTGCCATATTGGAAAATCTATCCACTACCACAAATATTGAATCAAATCCTCTTTGTGTCCTTGGCAATCCCAATATGAAATCCATGCTAATTTCATCCCACGACCTCTCAGGTATGGGCAATGGTTGATAAAAACTCACATTTTGCTTCCTTCCCTTTGAATGCTGGAAAATTCTGCATCGGTCTACAAACCTCTTGACCTCTGATCACATCCCTGGCCAAAAGTATGACTCGCTCAGCTTTGTGAATGTCTTATCATGATCGAAATGTCTAGCCAATCCTCCGTTGTGTTTCTCCTTCAACAGATTCCCCCTCATGGAACAATTTCGAATACACAGTTGATTTCCTTTAAATAGCAATCCTTCCTCGATCATGTATTCAGCCCATTTGCTGCTATCTCTAAGAACTAGATTCTCGGCTGCTTCATACGCTTCCTTAAAGTTTGGATCATCTGTGTACATGTCTCTGATATCATCAAAACCTAACGTCTTGACTTTGAACTCCTGCAACAGCAAACACTTCCTACTCAAAGCACCAACAACTTTGTTAGCAGTACCAGAAATATGTTTTATCACAAAAGTGAAATTTTGCATGTATTCAACCCATTTAACATGCCTCTGATTTAACTTTTCCTATTGAGTCACAAACTGCAATGCATGGTTATCACTATATAAAACAAATTCCTTCGGAATCAAATAGTGCCTCCATTTCTTCAATGCTTGGACGATGGCATAAAACTCCTTATCATATGTGGAATACTTCACCTTCGCTTCATTCAACTTCTCGCTGAAATATGCAATTGGTTTGTCATCTTGAATTAAGACTGCTCCTATTGCAAACCTGCTTGCATCACATTTTACCTAAAATGTCTTTCGGAAGTCCGACAACACTAGAATTGGTTGTTCCGTAATCTTCTGTTTCAACAAATTGAAAATATTCTCAGCCTCTTCTATCCAGTGAAAAGATTTATGTCTTTTCTTCACTATATCCATCATTGTTGCACTAATTCCACTGAAATTCCTAATTAATTTTCGGTAGAATCTAGCCAAACCGTGAAAACTTCTCACCTCAAATATGTTCCTCGGTGATGGCCAATTCTTGATTACCTCCACCTTATCTGGATCCATCCTCAACTCATCTGTTGAAATAACAATTCCCAAATAAATGAGCTCTGTCTTCATGAATGAGGACTTATTTATGTTTATAAACAACTTCTCTTGCTGTAATCTCTTCATCACAATGACTAAATGCTTTAGATATTCAGCTTCCGTTTTACTGAAAATCAGTATATTGTCCAAATATACAATGACGAATTTTCCAATGAATTCGTTTAGGACTTCATTCATTAACCTCATAAAGGTACTTGGTGCATTTGTTAAGACAAACGGCATAACAAGCCATTCATACAAACCTTCGCTTGTCTTGAATGTTGTTTTCCATTCATCACCTTCTCTCATGCGAATCTGGTGATATCCGCTTTTCAAATCAATCTTTGAAAAAAAAATTGCTCCACTTAAGCAATCCATCAAATCACCCATTCTTGGAAATGGGAATTTGTACCTGATAGTTATCTTATTAATCGCCCTTGAATCAATGCACATCCTCCAACCTCTATCGTTCTTCGGACTGAGTACTGTTGGAACAACACACAGACTCAAGCTTTCCCTGACCAAACCTTTGTCCAACAAATCCTATACTTGTCTTTTGACCTCTTCATTCTCCTGTGGTGTCAATTTGTACGCGGCTTTGTTTGGCAAACTGGCTCCTGGTATGAGATCAATGTGATGACTCACACTTTTCATCGATGGCAATGAATGAGGTAATTCATCCACTACTATGTCAACGAACTCTTCCAGTAGTTCCTGAACTTATCCTCGTAAATCGTCCACTCTTGTGCTGGTCAAAACAATTCTTGGTTTTCTGACCACAAAGAATTGCGGTTCCTCCTTATTCTTAACCTCCGTAAGAAGTTCCTTCCCACTCATGAGAAGTACTATGTTGCTTACTTCCGGCTTCACACTCTTATCCTTTATCCGAAGAAACATGTGTGTCCTCCCATTCTTCTCCAGGGTGTATGTGTTCATTCTCCCATCATGAATCACATTTATATCATATTTCCATGGTCTACCCAACAATAGATGACAAACATCCATAGGAATAACATCACATAATATTTTATCATTATATCCCCCTATCTTAAATTCAACTAAGCATTGTTTGGTGACATTTACCTGATGTCCTTTTTGTAGCCACGAAACTTTATATGGACTTGGATGATCATTCATTTCCAGCTCCAGCTTTTCTACCATCCCGTCTGAAACGAGATTGTTCGTGCTTCCACTGTCCACAATGACCTTGCACACTCTATCCTTGGTCTTGCAAGCAGTCATAAAAAGACTATTTCTTTGGGCTGAGCTCTTGACTTCCTTTTCGAGTGTCAAAAGAACTTTTTGCATCATGAGCGATCTTCCACCTTCAGCGTCCTCTGCCTCAACATCTCACCTTTGTGCCTCGGTGATGTGAGTTTCTCTTGTTCCTTTCTTTTTCTCTGGACACTCAAATGACTTGTGCCCATTTTTTCCACATGTGAAGCATGTGATTACTCCACCTCTTCCTCTTCCTCTACCTCTGGTATGAGGAAACCTATTATTATCAGCATATCCTCCTCTCTGCTTAGTATGTTGTTCTCTCTATTAAGCATATTTCCCTCACTGTGAGCTTCCACCTCTTTCTGTCCAAGTTTGAGGTTTCTTCCAGTCATCCTTGGGCTTCTGGGTTCCTTCCTGGGCAACTGATTTTCCCCTGGGCTGACTCCTGCCTCGACCCCTCTGAATTTTCTTTCGGCTCAGCTTCTCTTCTACTTTCAAAGCCATTTGATAAGCATATTCTACCATTCAGATGGTTTCCATACTCATTTAATCCTGAATCTCATATCTCAGGCCATTCATACACCTGGCCACTTTTTCGTCATTGCTTTCGCGATGACCTACCCTGATATTCAACCTGTAAAATTACTCAGTATATTCCTTTACTGACATCATCCTCTGTCTCAGGTTCTTAATCCTCCTGAACAGAGAAATTTGATAGTCCCTGGGGACGAATTTTGCCTTCATCTTTGCAATCATCCTGTCCCAGCTCTTAATTTTTTGCTTGCCTTGGCAACGCCTGTTAGCTTGTACTTCATTCCACCACAAGGCTGCATGTCCTTTTAATCTCGTGACGGCATGCCTGACTTTCTTGTCCTCTTTGATATCTTCATAGTCAAAATAGGTGTCTAGAGCTCTAATCCAGTCTAGAAGCTCTTCTACATCCAGATTTCCCTCATAAACTGGAATGTCCATCTTCACCTTTGCACCCATTCTTGCAACAGCTTTAAGTAAGTGCTCATTTACTACATCTTCTACTAGGATTTATTCTTCTCCATGTCCATCATCATCTTCATTTTCAGATTCACTGATATCTCCTACATCAGCTCTACGTCTTTGTATTATTTCCATGTCCACAACTCTAGCACATAAGTTATCTAGATCTCTTTCTACTTCTGGATTATGCACTTCTCTACCCCTTCCTCTGGGCATCTCCCTTTCCTCCTCTGGATCAGGTGATTTTCTATCTCTTCTCCTTGGCGGCATGGTGAATTTTCCTTTCTCTCTGCTACAGAAAGCAAAGAAGATTTTCTAAGCTCTGGTAGCACTTGACGGCGTCCACCCGAGCACCTACCTCAGCAGGTCCCGCGCCTAACCTCCCAGTCTTAAGGATCGTTCAATTTTCTTCCTTGAGCCGGAATGGCTCTTATGATTCCCACTAGAATATCCTTCGAAATGGACCCACAGTTCTTTTCGGCTCTTTACAGTCTTTAGGCCAGTCACTGTTCTCTTCGACAACAAAAGAATAGAGGATTGGGTTTCGGGGTTTCGTGGTCCCCGACGTTGAGAGTTATTTACCTCTTCAATCCCCGATCTCTGATGAATAGACTTTCCAATGCGCCTTTTACGCATTATCCCTCCTGGCTAGAATCCTGGCCCATATGACCAGAATTCATAAGGCCGTAGCCTTATCTTCTTTCGGGATTTTGGACTTTCCAATGTCCAAATACATATGTCCTCAGGATTCGCGATCCCTCGAATCCCGATTCTCCGCTATGCTGACAGCTGGCTCCCACAATGGCGCTTCCCTCCTTATTGGGGTTTCAGACCTCGCGATTCCAAAATGCATAAACACCTTGTCACCAGGATTCCCAATATCTTGATGACCCAAATGCCAATAGACGACTTCCTGTCGGGACTTTCCCCTATGGCTCCAATTGCTGCCACGCATCCCCTCAAGATGGACGGTTCAGATTTCTCCTCACATTTTCGAGACTTCTGATGTCCCGATTTTCACGACCTCAGGAACACCAATTTCCCAAGCATCGATATCCCGATGTCTAGTGCTCGGATCTCCAAAAATCATGATCACGTGACATGCGTCCTCTCTCATATGGATGGACCAGATTTGTGTCGGGGTTTTCAAGGTAGATGATCCGAATTATTTTTGGCACGAAATGAGAGCGGAGATATAATAAAGAAATGCACAGAGATATCGCGTATATCCAGTAATATAACAGAAATATATCAGATATGCAACCATAAACACAGAGAT
>JZKD02S1746616.1:342669-354701 GCA_000966675.3 Picea glauca | reverse complement strand
TAGGCCCTCAAAATGGCCCCGGAAGTGAAAACCTACTAAAAATAGTAAATTGCCAAAATGGCCAAAAAATTGTTTTGAGCCATTTGGAAAAGGTGGGTGGCCCCCGATATCCACCCGGATCAGTAGAATTACCCGATATCCTATCCACAAGAATGCCGATATCTTAACTCCCGATGCCTCGATGTCCGCCATGTGTCTCCACAAATGGATCACTCTAATCCTTCCCGGGACTTTTACCATGAAAATTCTTGATCTTCTGCTCTCATGACTCCCGATTTCCCAAACCTCGATGTCTCGATATCCCGATGCTTCTCGGGGTTTTTACTCTACTCACAAGGGTTAAACCCTATGCAACTCCTGTCAAATCGGATGGCTGATGGGTAACTAATCAACAATCCAACGACCCACGACCCCTAGATCTTGAACTCTGAACGCATCCGTAACCTCCTCGCTTCTTTGGCAGATCCAACGGCTGACGGGATTTTGAAAATCTTCTCCACAAGATCCTAACCGTCGATCTCTTCCTCTTTGATGTTTTCTTTGGGTGAACCCAGTATTCCTCTCTAAAAACTAGTCCTCTTGCGCGTAACTTTGCAGTGCTTGTTCAAACACTCCCACAACACAGACTCTCTATGCTTCTCTTTGACGAGATTGGAAGCCTTGTCCTTCCTGAGCTTCACACAATTCTGAGTCTCCACGAAGACTCTTGCGCACACCCCTTGCGACAATCCTCAAACACTTCCAAGTGTTGAATACCTTCGACTCTATGCACACCTACAGTAGCAGTCCTTCAATGCTTCACTCAGATTCACAACTGAGACTTTCCTTACCATGCGCACTCCTTGCACGGCTCCTATAACCCAATTTCACTTCTGGGTGAACGAGAACAAGATTTAAACTATCTGAGCCTTCTGTCAACGCATTTCTTGGGGACAACTTCAACTGCACTCCTTGTAGGAATCCTTGCTCAGATAGAGAAACAATTGAAACTCATTTCTTCTACTTCCCTTCAGACTTCACTTAGAACATGAAATCATATACACAACATATCAAAGCAAATGTATAACAGGAAGAAAACATTCATGAGCATATCAATAAACACACATACACAGAGAACAACACAACGCCATGAACATGAACCAACTTCTTCCATTAATCCAAATAACTATACATTGGTGTTTCTACATAGCTCTCTGCTTCTCTTCTATACTCCAATGCTTCTAACTATCCAGAATAATTTTACAACGCACAATGAGGGTGTCTATATCCCGTTTCCCTCTTGCACTCTCAAACAGTCTAATCTATAATTAAATTTCTATCTACCTGCATTAACTACTATAAATGCCTCCATCTACTTCAGAGGAGAACGGGGTGCTCAAGGTCTGATTACATTATACCAAGGAACCTTCATTAAATGATCTCATTTATATTTGGTGCATCAACTTCAAGGGAAAATTAAAAAATTTGGCTGGGTCTTCTCAACTCTCCTTTGTCTTCCGCGTTGGCTTGCTTGATGTGAGGGATGCTCCTACATCATCGTTCGTTCAGAAGTGAAGTTAGGCACAAGAGTGTGCAAGGAGTGCGCATGCCAAGTGAAGTCTCAGGGTTGTGAACCTGAGTGAAGCTATTGAGAGACCGTTGTTGCAGAGCGTGCACAAGGTCGAAGAGTGATTAACACTTCAAGTGTTTGAAGGTTTCTACAAGGAGTGTGTGCAAGGGTCTTCTTTAATACTCAAAGTTGTGAGAGAGCTCAGGAGGGATAAAGCCTTTGAAACTATTGAAGGAAGCACAAGGAATTGGTGCATATCGAGTGACTAAAAGGCATCAGAGGTTTGTGGCATAAGTGGATAAATCCGGGGAAGAATCCTTGGTCCACTTCGTAGAAATCAGCAAGGGGGAAGAAATAGACAGTCAGAATCTTGTGTAGAGGATTAGCGAAATCCCGCCATCCATCTGATCTGATAAAGAAGCGAGGAGGTTATGGCTGCGTCCAGAGTTCAAGCTCAGGAGATCGTGAGCTATTGGATCCTCACATAGTTACCTGTCAGATGTCCAATCTGATAGGAGTTGCACAAAGTTCAACCCTCTCAAGCCAAGCGAAAGTCCCGAAGGTATCGGGATATCGAGGCATCATATTTCGGGATATTGGAAATCCTGTGGACAAGAGGTCGGGAAAATCCATAGTGGAAATCCTGATACAAACCCGAACCGTCCATCGGTTGGGACACGTGGCAGGAATCGAGAACCATTGGCATATCGAAGATTTGGAGAGAAAGAGTTTGAGGCCCTTTGAGTCGCGAAACAGCGAAAGGATTTCTGCTCTGGATCTCAGGACGGACGCGTGTCACATGATTATCCAAATCAGGAAATCGTCCATCGGGACTCACATAAGGGAGTAGTTTGACATTGCATTGGACGAAGCCCGAGGTTTAATATGAATCGTTCATTTATCTAGGATGTGTGTCGAAAATCCGAAGAGGACAGGATTCGGTGTTTCACGGATCTTGAAGACAGGAAACCCTTGCATTTCAGAATTGCAAAGTCCGAAATCTCGATGAGGAGGAAAGCTCCATTGTGGGTCCCAACTGACGTCATCTCGTCATAACGAGGGATCAAGAATTTCCACAGTGAAAACTCTGAAGCAGATGAGAACCGTCCATATTTGAGGACATGTGGCAATAATCTCGAATTTTGGGAAAAGTCACGAAAGAGAAATCACATCGGGAAATCAGGATTCGAGAGATCGAGAGTCTCGAAGACAATTACATTTCGATGTTTGAAACCCTGAAATCCTGAAAGGTGGTAGGACCGAGGTCATATGAAAGGAGGTCATGTGGACCATGAGCCTAGCCCAGAGGGCTAACTGAAGTTATGGCATATCAGGATAGTGGAGATCAGGAAATCGGGAAACAATAGGTTGTGACATCGGGATTTTGAAACCCCGAAACCCGATTTTCTATTTTTTTTGTCGTGAAGAGAATAGTGATCGGGACTAGAGGCTACGAGGAATAGAAAAGACCTGTGGGTCATTTTTAAAGGATAGTCCAGTGGAGAATCGAAGGAGAAACTCTAGCTCAAGATTAAGATTAGAACGATCCTTAAGACCCGGAGGTCAGCGCAGAGGCCTTTGCCGAGACAGAGGGTGCAGCTACGTCGGGTTTGGTATCAAAGCGCAGAAAGGTTCTTTTCTTTCTATAGTAGAGAGAAGAGAAAATTTCACCATGTCGCCAAGGATAAGGGATAGGCAAACACCCGATCCACCAGAGGATAGGGAAATGCCGAGAAGAAGAGGTAGGCAGATGACTGATCCATCCATGGAGATAGAGATGCGTGATCTACGAGCCAGACTCGAAGACATGGAGACAACCCAAAGACGCACAGTCAATGTTGGGGATCTAAGTGATTCCGAAAGTGAAATAGAGGTTGAACATGAAGAAGAAGTTGCAGTCGAAGATGCATCAAACGAACATTTGATCAGATCTATTGCAAGAATGGGTGCAAGAGAAAAGATGGAAATTCCATTTTATGAAGGAAACCTAGATGCAGAGGAGCTTCTAGACTAGATTAGAGCCTTGGACACATACTTTGACTATGAAGATGACGAGGAAGACAGGAAGGTCAAGCATGCTGTCACAAGATTGAAGGGACATGCATCATTGTGGTGGGATGAACTACAAGCTCACAGATGCTGCAAAGGCAAGCAGAAAATCAAGATTTGGGATAGAATGATCGTGAAGCTGAAGGAGAAATTCATCCCCAAAGATTATCAAATTACTCTGTTCAGGAGGATGCAGAACCTGAGACAGAAGCTGATGAAAATGAAAGAATACACTAAAGAATTCTATAGGCTAAACATCAGGGCAGGTCATCGGGAGATTGATGATGAAAAAAATTCCATATATATGAATGGCCTGAGATATTATATCCAGGATGAGATGAGCATGGTAACCATCCGAACGGTGGAAGATGCTTATTAGATGGCTCTGAAAGATGAAGAGAAGCTGAGCCGAAAGCAAGTCAGAGAGGCCGAGGCAGAAGTCATCCCAAAGGAAAATCAGTTGCCCAGGATAAATATCAGAAGCCCAAAGAAGACTGGAAGAAACCTCAGACTCAGATTGAGAGAGGTGGGACCTCACAGCGAGGCCAATATGTTGAATAGCGAGGGAAGCATACTAAACAGAGGGGAGATTATGCTGACAATAACATTTTTCTTCGTACTAGGGGTAGAGGAAGAGGAAGAGGTGGAGTAATAACATGCTTCACATGTGGAAATAATGGGCACAAGTCTTACGAGTGTCCAGATAAAAAGAAGGAGAGTGGAGAAGCTCACATCATTGAAGCATAGAGGCAAGATGTTGAGGCAGAATATGCTGAAGGCGTAAGATCGCTAATGATGCAAAAATTCCTTTTGACGCCAAAGAAGGAGGTGGAGAGTTAATTCCAAAGGACCAAACTTTTCAGGACTTCTTGCAAAACCAAGCATAGGGTATGCAAGGTCATTGTGGATAGTGGTAGCACAGATAATCTCGTTTCAACCGAGATGGTAGAAACGCTGGAGCTGGAGACGATTGATCATCCAATCCCATACAGAGTTTCATGGCTACAGAAAGGACACTAGGTAACTATCACTAAACAATGTTTAGTTGATTTAAGATAGGAGGATATAATGATAAGATATTATGTGACGTCATTCATATGGATGTTTGTCATCTATTACCGGGTAGACCATGGAAATATGACAGGAATGTGATTCATGATGGGAGAATGAACACATACACCCTAAAGAAGAATGGTAGGACTCACATGTTGCTTCCAATTAAGGATAAGGAGGTGAAGCCAGAAGTAAGAAACACAGTACTTCTCATGAGTGGGAAGGAACTTCTTACAAAGGTTAAGGAGAAGGAAGGTCCACAGTTCATTGTGGTCAAGAAACCAAAGATTGTTTTGACCAACACAAGGGTGGATGATTTACCAGAGGAAGTTCATGAACTGCTGGAAGAGTTCACTGACATAGTAGTGGACGAATTACCTCATTCGTTGCCACCGATCAGAAGTGTTAGTCATCACATTGATCTCATACCAAGAGCCAGTTTTCCAAACAAATACGTGTACAGATTGACGCCAAAAGAGAATGAAGAGGTTAAAAGGCAAGTCCAGGAGTTGTTGGAGAAAGGTTTAGTTAGGGAAAGTTTGAGTCTATGTGATGTTCCAATAGTACTCAGTCCGAAGAAAGACGGAGGCTGGAGGATGTGTAATGACTCGAGGGCGATCAACAAGATAACCATCAGGTATAGATTTCCATTGCCAAGGATGGATGATCTGATGGATTGCTTGAGTGGAGCAAAGTACTTTTCAAAGATTTATTTGAAAAGCGGTTATCATCAGATCTGCATGAGAGAAGGTGATGAATGGAATACATCATTCAAAACAAACGAAGGGTTTTATTAATGGATTTTTATGCCATTTGGCTTAACAAATGCGCCAAGTACCTTCATGAGGTTGATGAACGAAGTCATGATGGATTTCATTAGAAAATTTGGCATTGTGTATTTGGATGACATACTGGTTTTCAGTAAAACAGTGGCTGAGAATATGAAGCATTTGGCTACAGTGATGTAGAAATTACAGCAGGAGAAGCTATTGATAAACACAAAGAAGTCCTCATTCATGAAGATAGAGCTCATTTACTTGGGGTTTGTTATTTCTACAGATGAGTCGAGGATGTATCCAGATAAGGTGGAGGTAATCAAGAATTGGCCATCACCGAAGAATGTTTTTGAGGTGAAACGTTTTCATGAATTGGCTAGTTTCTACCAGAAGTTCATCAAGAATTTTAGTGGAATTAGAGCAGCAATGATGGACACAGTGAAGAAAAGACACAAGTCTTCTCACTGGGCAGAAGAGGCTGAGAAGAGTTTTAATCTGTTGAAGAGGAAGATTACGGAACAACCAATTTTGGTGTTGCCGGATTTCCAAAAGACATTTAGAGTGAAATGCGATGCAAGTGGATTTGCAATAGGGGCAGTCTTAAGTCAAGAAGACAGGATGATAGCATACTTCAGCGAGAAGCTAAATGAAGCGAAGGTGAAGTGATCCACACATGACAAGGAGTTCTATGCTATCATCTAGGCATTGAAGAAATAGAGGCATTACTTAATTCTCAGAGAGTTTGTCTTATACAGTGACTATCATGCACTGCAGTTTGTGACTCAACAGGAAAAGTTGAATTAGAGACATGTCAAATGGGTTGAATACATGTAGAATTTTACTTTTGTGATTAAACATATTTTTGGTACTGCTAACAAAGTTGTTGATGCTTTGATTAGGAAGTGTTTTCCGTTGCAGGATTTCAAGGTCAAAACATTGGATTTTGATGATCTCAGGGACATGTACGCAAGTGATCTAGATTTTAAGGAGGCATATGAAGAAACTGAGAATCCAATTCTCGAGGATAGAAGCCAATGGGTAGAGTACATGATCCAGGAAGGATTGTTGTTTAAGGACAATCAACTTTGTATTCCAAAATTCTCCATGAGGGAGAATTTGCTAAAAGAGAAACATAGTGGAAGATTGGCAGGGCACTTTGGTCATGACAAGAAATTCGAAAAGTTGAATGAGTCATATTTTTGGCCGGGAATGCGAACAGACGTCAAGGGATTTGTGGACAAATGCAGGATTTTCCAGCATTCGAAGGGAAGGAAGAAGAATGCGAGATTTTATTAACCATTGCCCATACTAGAAAGGCCGTGGGATGCAATCAGCATGGATTTTGTATTGGGGTTGCCAAGAACACAAAGAGGTTTCGAATCAATCTTTGTGGTGGTGGATAGATTTTCCAAAATGGCACACTTCATTCCATGTCAGAAAACCAGTGACACAACTCACATTGTAAATCTGTTTTTCAAAGAAGTCATTCGACTTCATAGCTTACCAAGAAGCATAGTTTCGGACCGGGATACAAAATTCATAGGGCACTTTTGGAGGACCTTATGGAAGAAGCTGGGAACTAACTTTTCATTTAGTTCAGCTTATCATCCTCAGACGGATGGATAGACATATGTGGTAAACAGAAGTCTAGGAGACTTGCTGAGAAGCTTGGTGATAGAACACCACAGCCAGTGGAACAACATATTACCACAGGCAGAATTTGCTTATAATGACTTGGTTAATAGGAGCACAGGGCAGAGTCCATTTTAGATTGTCTATGGCATGCACCCAAGGGGAATTTTTGAATTGAGAGATTCAGAATAGACTAAAACTAGGAGTGCTAGTGTAGAAGATTTCGTAGAGGCGATGAAATAACTTCACAGCTAGGTGAAGGAGCGATTACTGAATTCAAGTCAGGAATATATGCGTAGAGCAGATCAGCACAAGAGACAACTTCAGTTTGAGGTTGGTGATTTGATTCTGGCACATTTAAGGAGAGAAAGGTTCCCGAGAGGAACATATAACAAGCTAAAGATGAAGAAAATCAGGCCATGTAGGGTCTTGAATAAATTTGGGGCGAATGCTTATGAGATTGAATTACCCGATGGGATCGGAATTTCTCCAATATTCAATATCTCAGATTTGTACCCATATAAAGTTGGGGAAGCAGGGACTAGAGATGAGAAACCAGTGATCCAGTAGACAAAGTAGATGCCAATTATAGATAAGCCGCAGATGGAGCGCATACTAGATAAAAGAGTGAGCAAAAAGACCAGGTGAAAGCAATACTTTGAGTATCTGGTCAAGTGGAAAAACCATCCAGTTGAAGATGCCAACTGGGAGAATGAAGAGGAGATACAGAGGCATGGATAGACCATGCATGAGCTCATGGACAGGAGCCCATGAAAAGTTTCAAGTGAGGGAGTATGATGCAGGAGCATTGCCAACATCAAGCAAGCCAGCGCAGAGATAATTGGACAGTTGGAAGGAGTGCCAGCACAAATTTTGAAATTACCTTGAAGTTGATGCGCAATCTTAAATGAAGACATTAAGAAGGAGTGCACTTGTATAATGTAAATGGACCTTTAGCAATTTTCTCTCATCCTTAGTAGGTAGAAGACATTTATGGTAGTTAATGAAAGTAGGTAGAATTGAATGTGTAGATTGGACAGTTTAGAGCGCAAGAGGGAAACGGGATATAGACACCCTCATTGTGTATTGTAACAATAGTGTAGTAGTGAGCATAGAAGAGAAGCATAGAGCTGTGTAAGAACACCCATGTACAGATATTTGGATTAATAGAAAGAGTTTGATTCAAATTCATGGTTTCGTGTTTGTTCTCTGTGTATTGATCTTGAATGATATGCTCATGAATGTTTGCTTCCTGTTATACATTTTATTTATATTCTATGTATATGATTTCATGTTTGAGTTTGAAGTCTGAAAGGAAGTAGGAATGAGTTTGAATTTTTTCTCTATCTGAACAAGGATTCCTACAAGGAGTGCATTCGAATTGTCTACAAGGAGTGCGTTGATAGAGGGTTCAGATAGGGTAGCTTTTTTTCTTGTTCATTCAGAAGTGTAGTTAGGCACAAGAGCGTGCAAGGAGTGTGCATGCCAAGTGAAGTCTCAGGGTCGGAAACCTGAGTGAAGCTATTAAGAGATCGTTGCTACAAAGCGTGCGCAAGGTCAAAGAGTGATTAATACTTCAAGTGTTTGAAGGTTTCTGGAAGGAGTGCGTGCAAGGGTATTCTTTAAGACTTGAAGTTGTGAGCGATCTCAGGAGGGATAAAACCTTTGAAACTATTGAAGGCAGCACAAGGAGTTGGTGCATATCGAGTGACTAAAAGGCATCGGAGGTTTGTGGCATAAGTGGATAAATCCGGGGAAGAATCCTTGGTCCACTTCATAGAAATCAGTAAGGGGGAAGAAACAGACGGTCAGAATCTTGTGTAGAGGATTAGTGAAATCCCGCCAGCCGTCCGATCTGACAAAGAAGCGAGGAGGTTACGGTTGCATCTAGAGTTCAAGCTCAGGAGATCGTGAGCCGTTGGATCCTCACCTAGTTACTCGTTATCCGTCCGATATGACAGGAGTTGAACAGGGTTTAACCCTCTCAAGCCGAGCGAAAGTCCCGAAGGTATCGGGATATCGAGGCGTCAGAGTTCGGGATATCAAAAATCCCGTGGACAAGAGGTCGGGAAAATCCATAGTGGAAACCCTGATATAAACCCAAACTGTCCATCGGTTGGGACACATGGAAGGAATCAAGAACCATCGGCATATCGGAGATTTGGAGAGCAAGAGTCCGAGGCCCTTTGAGTCGCGAAACAATAAAAGGATATAAGATGTGGATCTAAGGACAAACGCGTGTCACGTGATTATCCAAATCAGGAAATCGACCAGCGGGACTCACATAAGGGAGCAGTTTAACATTGCATTGGACGAAGCCTGAGGTTTAATCCAGACTGTTCATTTATCTAGGATGTGTGTCAAAAATCCGAAGAGGATGAGATTCGGAATTTTGTGGATCCTGAAGACAGGAAACCCTTGCATTTCAGAATTGCGAAGTCCGAAATTCCGATGAGGAGGAAAGCTCCGTTGTGGGTCCCAGCTGACATCATCTCATCATAACGAAGGATCGGGAATTTCCACAGTGAAAACTCTGAAGCACACGAGAACTATCCATCTTTGAGGATGCGTGGCAACAATCTCAACTTTCGAGAAAAGTCCCGAAAGAGAAATCACATTGGGAAATCGGGATTCGAGATATCGAGAGTCTCGAAGACAATTACATTTTGGCGTTTGAAACCCCGAAATCCCGAAAGGTTGTAGGACTGAGGTCATATGAAAGGAGGTCGTGTGGACCACGAGCCTATCCCAGAGGGCCAACTGAGGTTAGGGCATATCGGGATAGCGAAGATTGGGAAATCGGGAAACAAAAGGTTGTGACATCGGGATTTTGAAACCCCGAAACCCAATTTTCTATTTTTCTGTCGTGAAGAGAACAGTGATCGGGCCTAGAGGCTACAAGGAACAGAAAAGACCCGTGGGTCAATTTTAAAGGAGATTTCAGTGGAGAATCGAAGGATCCACTCCGGCTCAAGGTTAAGATTAGAATAATCCTTAAGACTGGGAGGTCAGCACAGAGGAATTTGCTGAGGCAGAGGGTGCGACTACGTCACTGGGGGTTTTGGGCACGGGGTCTAGGATATTCATATGATATCCTGGAGCTAGGAAGTTGTCCTAGTTGGCATGGTGGAACAAGGTTTGGGCAGTGTTGACACATTTCAACAATGAACAACAAGACAAGAGGAGGGTTAGCATCAAACCAAGGTATGTTAATTTATGTATTTGTTTTATGCAATTTAAGGAATATGATGTGTTATGAGGCTGTCCATAAGCATGGATGATTTTAGGGGCTAAATTTCGCTTGTGGGCTAATTTTCCATGATTTTTCCAAAAACGAGATTCGCTATTTGAAAAATGAATCCCCCAAATTCTATAGGATAAAATTATTTTACCTTAAAAATCACCAAAATTTTATAAAAACTATATAAAATCCTTAGAAATTTGAAGATTTTTACAAAAATATCGCAAAACATTTATAGTTGGCATATGAAGGATTAGTAAGATTCGCCAAGGTTTCTACATTTTAAAATAAATTTCCATCCGTAAAATCATCCCTATCCGTAAGCTATTATGTTTAGCTCAATAAATTTTATATTTTCTCGTGATTAATTTATTTGTGCAATTGAAATGATTTATATCAAAAAATTTATTTGCAGTCACTACACAAAGGAGATAGGTGAAAGATAAGTGGTCCCATATTTTGACTACTTGGTTAGTGAATATAGAAATATATTAAGTGACCGAATCACTCATGCCATAATAATACTTAAGTTATTTGAGTGACAATGTAATACAATTGTAGAGTAATCTAGCACACAATTAGAGAATGAGTACAAGCCATGCATGGTGATCCACTTTCCCTATGTGATCAATTTGTGAAGGATCCTTAATTTCAAAACAACAACATAATCAAAATTAAACAAGATTGTATTGTCTTAACTAGAATTTTCAATATGACAAATTAAGATAAAATTAGCTAAACAATTACAAACATACACAACATTGTCGATCATATCATCTATTATCTCAAAGGAACCTTTCCAATACACAACCAAAGGTGAATATTTTCCCATAAAATCACACATTGTATTTCATGAAATAATGGAATCAAACAAATTTTATGTGTGTGTAGCCATATGATGGGTTTATCTATAATCAAATATCCATTCAGATGAGGATAAAATTGTAGTAGCAGAGATAGATTTAACATTTATTGTATCATTTTGATGTAGATAAATTATCGAATGTGATATCTCTCCAATCAATTGTTCTAATTTACTCAATAATTCCATATAAACACCACCAAAATGCCTTAAGCAATTCCTTGTGCAATTCCTATAAAGTATTATGCAGCGATTTTACAATTGACACTTTGGCGCTGCTAAACGTTATGAACTTTTGTAGTGAACTTTGATTTGATTGGTTACAATTAATAAAGGCTCAAATTTTATTTTGAAGTCCTAAGTAATCCTTTATTCATAACATATCCTCAAGACTCTTTAAAATATAATGAAATAACCTTTAGACTTTCCCTTTTCAAATGATGATAACAATACTCTATGATAACCATGTGACTTGATCAACTTGATTATACCTTAACCAAGATTAACCACTTATTTATGACTCAAAATGATGCTCAAATTCCCTTAAACATGACTCAATCAAACTGGAGTTGTAAATAAATGACCCAAATGGCTGAGACCTGACACATGGTCTTCAAAAGACGAGTTGTGTTATTTTCAAAGAAAACCAAACAAAAACAAAAATGAGGTGGAATTAAACTCCGGTGCATTTCATGTGCTAACAGGTCCCTTATTCCCACAATACCTTTGGGATCTCACATGAAGTTGATGGAAAGAAAAGTGGCAATGGGGTTCAAAGGAATGTGTGCATGGAGGAACACATGCACGTTCCTAGAAATGTGCATGAATTATCTATCCTACAACTTTGGTACTCACTAACTTCCACACAAG
>JZKD02S1746616.1:316739-339165 GCA_000966675.3 Picea glauca | reverse complement strand
TTAAATTCTAATCTGATGGTTATGCATTGAAGATGATGGTATATTCTTAGTCGTCCTCCAAAATCAATGGATCAGATTTATTGTTGATAACTTCTTTGCATTTATAAATGCATCCCTTGTTTACTTTTTAACATTTACCTAATCATATTAAGAAATTACTGTAACATCATATGATTGCCACGTTTAAATGATTAACTTTTGGAATTCTTCAAAATTTAATTATCTAGCTAAGTTAGAATTTCTTGATCTAACTGGGTTTTATTTACAATAACTCTTTCGGCGGCCACAGGCTTTAACAAACAAAGCTATAGCTAGAAGTTCCCCTTAGATTTCAACATATTCTTCGATATTTATATTGATTTATAAAATAACACATAAATAAATAAATTGCAAAGAATTGGCATGTGTGATATTGGCTAGTTCACCACATCAAAGTAGAACTATTTGTATGGTACCATCACAATTGATTGACAGCATGTTCTAATTGGGATGGTGACAAAGGAAGGAAACATTTTTTTTATCTTCTAAGATAATAGAAAACAAATTAATAAATAAGAAAAACTAAAAAAACATTTAAAAATATAATGGGAAAAGTTTTATGATCTCCATAGTGACTACAAGGCTTCCACATCAAAAGATATTCATTCAAAAGATATTCATTGCTTGCACAAACATAAAATGAGGTTAAATACATATACATTGAGCCTATCAAAATTCATGCCAATAGTCAATCATTTGAGAAATGGTGGGCTGGCCACACTATTTGGTCTCTTTGCACGAGTCTGCAAAATAATTGAGTTGTTGTAGGTTCCTATAATTATCTTTATCCATAGTTGGAAAGGTGAGAAGAACAAATTTTATACAATACATAGATTGTAATGAACCAGTCAATGATTTAAATCTGCTTTAGGCAATAATGGTAGTTTTTGGGTTTATGGATTTAGTAGTGCATGGTATTGTTTTCATGAATTGCAATGAAGTTTATTTAAAGGTTTGATATATTCATTGTAATATGTTTTGATTTCTCAATTTTGATCTCCATTGGTGAATTTAGTCAAGGCTTGGGTTTATGGTTTTAGTAGTGCATGGTATTGTTTTCATGAATTGCAATGAAGTTTATTTAAAGGTTTGATATATTCATTGTAATATGTTTTGATTTCTCAATTTTGATCTCCATTGGTGAATTTAGTCAAAGCTAATAAATCTATTAGGTGCTGGCTTTTCTAATTTTAAATTTCTAAAAAAATCATGGCATCTTGTATTCTTGATATTTTATTTATTCCTGACTATTTTTATTAACGTTTCTATGAATTATAACAACTTGTATCAAACTGAAGTGAGGTTGTGGGGAGTGGCATTGATATTCATACTACTACTACTAAAGAGAAGACCGCTAAGTATAGATCTCTGATATTTGTTCTAGAGTGCAGAGTCATTGGAGAAGGTATGAAGGAGAGTAGATCCAAATGAGATGTTGTTAAGAAGAAGAGTAGTCATGTGAGTGAGATGTTGTGGAAGGGTTACACATCAACAGGCCTCTTGCCATTGTTGAAGGAGATATATATCCACCGAGAGAGATCCAATAATAGAGGATGGAAAGAACTAAAAGATCAGTGATCTGGTGGGTATTTTTCAAGTGCCATCGTGCATCTTGGATAAGCCTGGCATGGACTTGTTGGATTATGATCATGTTGAGGGCCAGGGACTCGATATTGAATTCCATGAGGTGGAGCAGCCAAAATCAGCTGCGATGGAGGGGTGGATCAAGTGTTCAAGAGATTGAGCATCTTGTAGTGCGACGTTGAGCAAGAAGAGCGCTACGATAAAATAAAATAAAAAAATGGGTCATGGGTCATAGAGGATGCAAAGTACATGGAGGTTGTCTGTGGGAATTGTGATTCTAGACGAGGTTTTGGAGTGTGTGATAGGGTATCTAGAGGTGGTAAACCACGCAGCTGCAGCGTGGTTTCATAGTTCAGAGGTGGTAATGTATGGATGCTCTTGCTTGTAAGCACATTACCATTGCGTTCTCTTACACCATAAGATGTCATAGGTTTGAGTCTCCGAGGGGGATATTAACTCATTCATTGATTTGACTCATGAATTGGATTCGGAATGAGCAACTACTTCTCTACAAATGGCTTGATTAATCCTTGACTGAAAGAAAGCAAACAAGGGGACTATTACTTGAGTGACCCGGGGTCCACAAAAATCAAATCAAAATGTTACTAGTTTATTGGTTATCTTTGTGGAAGTGAAACATGTTCTTGATACTTCTTGGGTTTTGTAAAAGACGTGTATGAAACTTAGTGAACTTAATGTGCAATACAAAGTTTGTTATAATTGAATAATATAATAATTCCATGAGAGGTAATGTTATAGGTAAACATATAATAAAAATATGTTGTGATGCAAACAAAGATAAGAAACCCTTGGTTGGTGAGAAGAATCAGTAATGATCATAGTTTTTTCTATTGGATTATGTTTTGGGAACATGATGGGCTAATATAGTTGTTGTTGTAAAGAATTTAAATGTTTGTTCTATTTGAAATGAAATTATATAATGAGGCATATGCATTTTTTTTAAAAGAAGGGGTGTATGATTGATTGTATCTAGTTCTATAGAGATTTTAGGTCCAGGTTGTAAATCCTAGACTTAGGCATGTTGTATTTCCTATGTTTGTTGTAAGCCCTTTTATTCAAATATATATATATATAGCATGGTAGCACATGGAGTCATCTCTATCATGCATAGAGAGGATATATGACCAAGATGTGGAATGAACCACTTGGATAGGTAAAAGGATAGCAAGTGTACTTGTATTTTAGCTTCATGTTTGAATGAAAGAAGTTAAATATTCAATTAAGGGGGGAATGTGTGAAGTCATCTCAACAAGAGATGGTTGAGACCAAGTTATGATTAAGGGGGAGTCTAACATGTTGATTAACCACTTAGGTGAAAAATATTCCAAAGAAGGATGGTACACATGTTTCTTGGTAGATGTATTTTTTTATATGGACATCAATGATTACCCAAAGTCAAGTTTAAATGAGATGATGTTGGATTAAACTTGACTTGGTTAAGAATTCGATGATTTAAATCCACTTTAGGTCAACAATTGTAGTTTTCGAGTTCATGGTTTTTCTAGCCTATGGTATGGTTCCCATGGATTGCATGTAAGGAATCTTATTTAATGGATTGATATATATATATATATGAATTGATTGACTTTTTTGGCCTAATTTGGTTAGTCTAGCCAAAGCTAATAGATATATTCAGTATTGTTTTTCTTGATTTTGTGTTTCCGAGATAAAACATGGTGTCTTGTGTGCTTTATATTTTATTTATCTTTATCTTCTCATAATACTTTTTCTTTGAGTTCTAACTTTTTTATGGGTCTATAATGGATATCTATTCACCGTTTTTGGACATATATCACAACTCCATGACCACTATTGAGTACTTCATTGTCTATTATTTTGAAAATAGAATTGTGCATTACAAAAAAATCTTTTGAAGTATGGGTTCTGAATATGTGGAATCTTTAGCAAATATATGGACATAAATAAAAAAAATAGGATGTTGTAGGAAACATTACAGATTAAAAAAAAGAGTATGACCGGAATGTATCAAGTACAAAAATAAAAAATGTTGATTGTAAATTATCAGAAGATTAGAGATGATACCATTCATAAACAATATAACTTTGCAATTCTGGTTTTCTAATTTTTGAGATCCAATTAACTTAGGATTGATGGTTCTCTTGCCTTTTCCTTTCTCTGTGTTAGATGAACTATATTTGTGAGAGTGAATAAATTATATTCATTCTTCCATAATTGTAGTCTAGAAGTGGCCAATTCTTCTCTGATAAAGGTAGGGATAAGTAATGACTTTCTCCCCTTATTATTGAGAAAATTTGTAATGGTAATGTCAGAAGTAAGGAACAATATGAGTGATAACATATGTGGGAAGTATGACAAGGGATATCCCTAAGGGCTGTGATACAATAAAACATATGCTATATATCTTGGATTACATGTGTCTCTACCGAGGAAGGAAGGTAGAATTTGCATTCATAACAGGTATTAATCAAGGTGCCTTCTAAATTCCCTCTATACATGGATATGGGAATATCATTATATTCTCATGGTTGTGAGCGAACAATTAGGAAGGCTATATCTCATTACAAAGCTACTACATTTTGAATTTTTATACATCCCTAGGATCTTGCTCATAATCATTAACAAGAAAATAAATTATTCTCTTGCATCAATTTAGTTTTTGAAATAATGTCTTCTAGAGATTATATTCATTTCCCATAACATGGCCTCATACATATAGTTTACTAAAACAAAATTTAGAATATATTTAAAGCAGGTTTATGAAGTATATGTACATATTTTGTCTTTGATTATTGTTAGAGCATTTCACTCCATCAAATTAGACTTTTAACAACAGAAAATTAAAGTCATAGGATTATATCTATCTCTTGTGCTTGATTTTCACAAGACAAATAACAAGACGTTCAACATGTCATGTAACTATTTTCACAATATGAATCACAATGTAAGTTATGCCACCAAGAAAAACAAGTGTTCAACATGTCATGGCTATGGGAAGATGATCCTAGTGATAATATCATTGTGCATGATGGTTTCCATGAGACAGAAATCAATTGTAGTAACCATCGACTACCACATCCATATGTCACTTACCATAAAAAAAAGTTATGTACATGGCCATGTTCGATTTTTTGTATTTTTAAATGATCTACAATATATAAAAAATAGTAGGAGAATATTGAACACACCATGGCTAATTAAGTATCATATCAAAATAATAAATATATTTTTTTCAAAACATTAGGAAATGTTTTAGAGGGGAATAGATTAATAGTGAGTCAATGAATGTCAATTCTCAAAACTATAGACCCTTCTTTGATAGGGACCAATAAAAGGATCAAAATAATTATTGATGGATTAAAAATATTTGGGGGGTTAAGCTAATAGAAAAATCCTAAATATTATAGACAAAGGTAAGGCAAGTTAAACTAATGAGAAATATAATCCAAGGGGTTAAACTACTAAAATGGTGAATTAAAACTAATGGAGAAACCATGGTATTAAGGATTAATTATTGATAGAAAAGATAGATCCATACATACCTATAATGGATTTTTTATATGTTCAAGGAGGATTCCAAAGGATCTACTTATGCTTGAATTTTTTTTTCCATCCATTTCTTGAAACAATGATTCACATCCCACATCAAAATAGTGATAGTTCCTAGTATTATGGAATGCAAGTCAAGAATTTTCTTAATAAAATTGACAAAACTAAAGAAAGTCCATGTCTAAGATTTAAAATAAATATATAGAAATTAATATTATTGAGATGAATATACAAAAAAGAAAATAAAAATAGAACAAGTGAAAAATCAAGAGAAAAGGAAATAAAAATAAATTGCTCCATTTAGAGAGAGTATTGATTATGTCACAACTCAACTACCCTTCCTTTGAAGTTATTTTACACAACAAAATATTCTATTCATTTATTTATCTACTATCACACTCATATACTTACACTCACACACCTAGACACACACAAACTCATACACAACCTAGAATAAAATACCCTTCTATATAGACTCAAACACCCAACCATATAAACATACCAATGCCAATATTTTTGCAATCTACTTCATTGAAAAAATCCAATATTGCTTCAAACTAACTTATCAAAATTCGAGAATGCTTTGTGGGAGTGTCCATTCTATGAATAAACAAAAATGGTTGAATTTAATGAAAAAACATCTCATTTAGGTATGTTTAAAACAATTTGTAGGCATCTTTTCATTTATCCATTCCTTCGATCAATGTTTTTTCTTTAAGAGAAATCTTACCAATTTGTGTGAGTTTTATGTTTTTTAAAGAAATTAAGGCTATTTTTTTTTCATAAAAAAAAAAAAAAGTGTAGTCTAATTTATGATGAGAGTTATGCATACTTTTATATTTTTCACCTAAATATAAACATTTCCATGAATATATGATAGGTTTTCTTAATATTTTCTCTAAATCAATGATTATGGGAATAAATTTTGGGGAATATGATTAGTTGATAAGAACTACTCTTGTGAAAACTATGAATTTTTAATAGAAGTCACGTTAATTTATTTAGGAAATGAAAATGTGTTTAGTACTTTACTTGATTTATTTAGGAAATGAAAATGTGTTTAGTACTTTACTTGTAGTATTTTTTTCATTTCTTTCAATGTGTAGGTTGTAGAATTTTCTCCACTTGTTTTTGAAGATATTTTTCATTGATATTTTTTTTTGTTGTAAGTTATCTCTAATTGATATCAATTTTTTTTTCTTCTCTACATATTCTAATATGAGATTCTTTTGTTAATTATTGTCAATGTTACACTTAATTTTTTTTCTTCTCTACATATTCTAATATGAGATTCTTTTGTTAATTATTGTCAATGTTACACTTGTGACACCAATGAAAAGGTATTATTGCCAAATTTTAAACGTAATAATAATAATAAATAAATTGGTTATCACCTATAATACATGATATAATGTTTTTATAAATATGATATTATTCCAATATAGTTTGATGAGTTTGATGAATTATGTGATTTGAAAAAAAAAAAAACACAAAATTCCATAAAGAGATATCTCACATAATATATTTGGCATACATATGATCTACACATGCATTTCCCACAATTGTAGTATCTTATTTAATGTAAACCATGGTAAATATTCTCTTTATTTTTTTTATGTTTTTTAATGAATAATGATGAATAACTAATGTTTCTTTTACTTTTATAAATATGAATTAGTGCAAGCTACTCCAAATTTTCATGAGCGTGTTACTACCTCAAATCAATAAACATCAAGCATTGGATGGTGTGAGAAATAGGTTTTTCTTTAAATAAGTTCATTTTATATTTTTATATTTCATCAATATTTTAATGATATTTATCTATTTTGTATTAAATTATCTATTGCATAATAATGTTAGGGTGTAGAAGCCTAATTAGTATGTTTCAAAATGTTATCCATGTTGAGCGTGTTACTACTTCAAATCAATGAACATCAAGCATTGGATGGTGTGAGAAATAGGTTTTTCTTTAAATAAGTTCATTTTATATTTTTATATTTCATCAATATTTTAATGATATTTATCTATTTTGTATTAAATCATCTATTGCATAATAATGTTAGGGTGTAGATGCCTAATTAATATGTTTCAAAATTTTATCCATGTTGTGGTTAATATTGAGAGTGAGATCTAAATTTAGTGTTTCATGATAACCCAATTGAAGAGGATTTTTTTAAAATAGAAATATTCAAATGTATTGTCTCCATATTTTTGTTACTTGATTCAAGTGAAAGGACCAAAATTTTAAAGATATAGAGGAGAGGTTCACCAAATCATACAATAATGAGATCATATGGTTGTGAACTAGTGAGTATATATATATATGATTTCATATGTTTATAAAGAATTCTATTCATTTATGGAGCATTCAATTTTCAAATTAGTGTCTAAATACCATATATTGATATTGATGTAGGAGACCTCTACGTCCCTACTTTATTCCTCCAAAACAAACTCTTCTTTTTTATATTATTGATTATTATTATAAGAATGCCCATAAGCTCATTATTATTAACATATAGTGCATATTGTTCCTTTACTAGTGACATAGAGATAATACCAAGGCTTATTTAAAATTATATATTTTTTACATTTGTGATATACTTGATAATGGAATTTTATATTATGTATGATACTTAGAAGTTTTTTTTATGATGTAGAATGTTTTTCTTATATTATTCCACTTAACATTTTAATATTTTTCCTTTTAAATAATGATTGTGTTCCATCTACACAAGTAATTAATGAATTTATTTTCTAAGTTGAAATATATCCATTCCTTCGCTATAGATACAATAATTGAGCTCACGACCAAGGATAAATTTGAGGATCAATCCTTAAGTTCAAAAATAAGAAGAGAATTATAATTGGGACCCTACCTACATAACCTAATCTACCCTACCCTAGGCTAATGTTATGCTAGCATAAACTACCCTATATTACTCACGTTAGTAGACACTAACATAACATATCACAACATACCCTAATTTTACCCCACAATGACCCCAACCTAAGATATCCTATCCTACCCAAACCTAGACTAACCTAGCCTAACCCACCCAAATTTAGCCTTTTCTAGCCTAGGATACCCCACCCTACCCTATCATATACTATCCTAGAATAACCTAACATGAGTTATCCTAACCTACCCTAACCAATCATATCCCTAATTTAGCATGACTTAACCTAGTCAAGCCTATCCTAAGAAAACCTAGCGTAACCTACCGTAGCATAACCTATATTATCCTAAACTAAACTACATAAACCATGCCTACCCTAATGTATCCTAACCTATCCTAGGATACACTACCTTAGCCTAACCTAACATAGTCTAACCTACCTTATCCTAATGTAACCTACCTTAACCTAACCTAGCCTATTCTAACCCAATTCACCTACTGTAACCTACCATGTCCTATCCTAACATAGAATAACCTACTTTAACCTTCCTGAGTCCTATCATATCTTACCCTGAATAAACCTAAAATAGCCTAACTTAGCCTATTATACCATAAATTAGCCTATTCTACCCTAACATAAGCTAAATTGGTCTTGTTTATTGTAGCCTAACCTAACCAAATAACTTAGACCCCTAATATAACTTTTTGTGGCCTAAATTACCCTACCTAAACCTAATTTATCCTACCCTACCCTATCATATCCTATCCTATACTGGCCTATCTTAGCTAAATGCAAGCTATCCTAGCTAGATTTAATGTTTCCTATATTAACATAGTCTAAACTATCCTACACTAACCTAGCCTAACCTAGCATAACCTAGATTAATTAACCAACCCTTCCCTAAACTAGATTAACCTAACCTATCCTAAGCTAACCTAGCCTACTCTATTCTAGACTAACTTACCCTAACCTTTCAAAGCATACCCTATCCTGTACTAGTTTACACCCTTTTGTAATCTAGAATAACCTATCCTATCCTAGCCTAACATATCCTTGACTAACCTATCCTAATATAATCTCGTCTAAGCTATCCCATCCTATTCATAACTTTTCTATCCTACCCTACCTTAACCTATCCTATCTTATCTTAGCCTAACATAACTTACCTTAAACTAATTCAACCTACATTGGCTTAGCCTAGCATACCCTAAGAGCCTAACCTAGTATATATTAACCTAACCTTCCCAATCCTATCATATCCTACCTTAACCTACCTTATCATGGCCTAGCCTATGCTACCATAACCTACTCTACCCTAACTTACTGTATTCTATCCCTACCCTACCTAACCTACTTTATTATATCTTAGTATTTTTACGCCGAAAGGCATACACCTATTGACAATGGGCACATTTAATGATCTTTTAACCTTAAATCTTAATCTTATGGCCACGAATTGAAGATGTTGGCATATTCTTAGTCGTCTTCCCAAATCAATGAATGAGATTTAGTCTTCATAACTTCCTTTCATTTATGAATACATGCGTTAACATGTTTACTTTTTCACATTTACCTAATCATATTAAGAAATTACTGTAAGGCTATAGAATTGCCACGTGAAGATGATTAACAAGGATTATTATCTATGCTAGATTTTATTACCAAGTTTGGATGATTATCAAGCATTACCTCAAATGAATTACACATATAACTCTCGGATGTGAATCGTGACCATGTTTGGCCTGCGTTGTAAACCGTGGCCAAGCTTGACTTGTGTTTCATGTTATAGCCGTCTTTAGTTAATGCAGGATGTGCGATTCGTTTCACTATCCATAAGTTACAGTATAGCCGTCGTCATTAACTAATGCAGGATGCGTGATTCGTTTCACTATCCATCAGTTACAGTAGACATTAACATTTGTGATTCATTTCACTATCCATATCAATACGTTACAGTAGACATTAACTATCCAACTAGAACCTCAGTTGCCCGCCTTCTCTTCAAGTGAAGAACGAGCAAGGATGCCTACCTTCTCTTCAGGTGAAGAACGAACAAGGTTGTGTCATGGCTTGTAAGAGTGCCTTCTTTTCCTTCAGTACGCCTCAGTATTGTTGCACGGGTTCCTATGGCAATCTTTAGACGTGCAAGCCTACTTCTTTCTCTTGTCTTTTTAAGAATTTTCGTCCCAGAACTTATATTTATGCCTATGACGATCCAAGCAGTTTGGTTACATGCTCTGGGGCTGATTATCTCATCACCTTCTACCCTCATTGACAACAGCGCTACAAACACTTTCCACTTTTGAGCATTTAAGAGTAGTTATTTGGGCATGTAGAATCGTAGCTGCCTATTGAAATGTAGTTCTAATCTGTGATCACTATATCGTTTCCAGCAATATCTATATGTTTTTCGTCTTTTTATTTTAATCAAGTAGAAGAAAAATCACGCATTGTTGTTCGATAGAGTAAAACATCGTCTCTTGTAGGTGTAAGGGTCTGCAGCAATATGTAGAATGCAATGTTATTCAAACGCAAAAAGAATCATGTGTTGTTGTTCTATATTCATCAGAATTGTAATAGAAGTTAGTTCTCTGGTTATTTATAGTCTCTTGTGGACACTGGCAGGAGTAGAAAGGGGCCTTTATATGTGCAAAAGTATCTTCTTTCTTAAGAGTTTTTATGTGTTTCAGAGTTTTTCGAATGAATTGAATCTTCGTTGGCAGCTCTGAGATTAGCTTTTGACAAAAACGAAAGAAGTAAAGTCATATCATATAATATCAGATTAGAATGTTCAATCTCCCGAGGCTCTGTTTAATAATAGAAAAGCTAAAAAAATGATAGTATGGAGGTTTATGTCATCATATAGTTATTCCAGCTTACTGAAATTATAATTTCTCAATGAATGAATCAACAGTACCAGGCTATTGAAATTAGAATCTCGCGCTCAATGAATCGGTAGTCAATGCAGAGATTGATTGTTTGACATCTTGCTCGGTTGGGGAGACAAATAGTACAATAGGTTTTTTCGACATCAACAATTAAAGTTTGTAAATTGAATAAGCCTTTCGACGTTCATCAGCCACAATCATGTGGCTGTGCTAGTCTAGAATACCCTACAATAACCTAGCTTAGCCTACCTACCTTAGCCTAACCTATCCTAGTCTAGCCTCTCCTAGCATAACCTACCTAACTTAGCCTATGCTAGCCTAGACTAGTCTACCTTAGCCTACTCTATACTACCCTATCTTAGCTTAAAATGCCTCAACCTAACGTATCCTACTCTAGCATGGCCTCACCTACTTTAACCTATCCTAGGATACTCTAACTTAACATACTCTAATGTACCCTATCATAGCCTAGCTTAGTCAAATTTAACCTAACCGACCCTACCCTACCCTACCATACCCTAACCTAACTTAGATTACCTACCCTATTCTATCCTTCCCCACCAAACCCTACACTACCCTACACTAGTGTAGCTTATCCTAGTCGAACCTATATTAACCTACATTATCCTATTCTATCCTATCATACCTTACCTTAACCTACTCTATCATATCCTGGCCTACCCTAACCTTTCGTAAACTACCTTACCCTACCCTATTATATCCTACCAACATAACTTACCTTAACCTACTCTAACCTATCCTATAGCCTAACTTAGACAACCCTTGCCCAACCTACACTACCATACTTTACCATCCTATCATGTGCTAACCTAGCCTAACCTACCCTTATCCTACTTTAGCCTAGTCTACCCTAGCCTATCCTTTCATAACCTACCTTAACATAGCCTTTTTTACCATAGACTAACCTATTCTTCTCTACCCTACCCTACCCTAGAGCCTAATCTAGCTTAGCCTATGTACTTTTCTCTACCTTATCGTACATAAACTAATATAATATTAATCTAACAAAGTAATATAAGATTAATCTAACAAAGTTGACATCAACTACCATACCCTACCCTACCCTAAGTTTAAGCCTTTAAATATTTAAATATTAATGCTAATCCTAAATCACTCACATAATATTGGCTTAAAATAAAAATAATTCTTTTAACAAATTCTAATGTAACAAATTCTACCTATATATTTAAATTCATTTTTAATATAAAATATGAAACACAAATTCATTATGTCATTTGCAATAAAAACTACAAAATTTTAAAACAAAATACAAAACAATACAACAAACATATAATAAAAACTATTATAAATATACATTCCACTCAAAAAATAATTTCCCAAAAATAACTAACAAAAATAATTAATTTTATAAAAAATTTAGAAAATGCAATTTTTTACACATCAAAATTTTACTTATAAATATCTAAGTAAAAACATAATATACTTAACATAATAAAATATTGAAGCCTATAATAAATTATAGATGGACATTTTTGAGAGAAAAGTGTACATAAGAACTTAATTAAGTAATTTTATAAAAAGATTGAAAATAATAATTTTTTATATATTAAAATATTTCTTACTTATAAGTATCTAAATTAAATCATAATATACATCACAACATTAAATATTATTTTTTCAAATTTTCAGTTTATTCAATTAATTATAAAAAATTATATCTAAATCTAAGTTAAAACATAATAAACATTATACATTAAAATATTTTTTACTTGTAAATATTTAAGTTAAAACATAATATACATCACAGCATTAAATATTATTATTTTTACAATTTTTCAGTTTATTCAATTAACTATAAAAAAAATTATAAACTATAAAAATTATAAAATATTTTTTACTTATAAATATTTAAGTTAAAACATAATATACATCACAGCATTAAATATTATTATTATTATTAAAATATTTTCTACTTATAAGTATCTAAGTTAAAACATAATATACATCAGAGCATTAAATATTATTATTTTTACAATTTTTCAGTTCATTCAATTAACTATAAAAAAAAATTATAACTACATATAAGGTAAAGCATAATATGCATCACATCATTGAACATTATTTTTATAATTTTTCAGTTTATTCAATTAATTATAAAAAGATATAACTACATATAAACATAAAAGATAATAAATCTTTTAATTTCAAGATGTAATTGGAAAATATAATAATTAATTTTTTATATAAAAGGCTAAATAAAAACTAATAAATTGTACAGAAATTAATGGTGATTGATATATATACATTTAATTGGTGTTTTATTGTGCAATGAAAATCTCAAAGATTTAGCTTTTTAAATTAAAAATAAATAAAAGCAATAACATATAAAATGGTAAGAAATCTCCATATAAAGAATTGAATAGCATGGTGTAAGGAATTAAACTAATGAGTGAGCTAGTACTGTAATTATGTCTATAGGGACCATGACTGTAACTATGTTTATAGGCATTCCCCTATGAAAAATAAGGTTTCAAAGGATAGACACTATTATTGAAAATAAGGTTCAGTTTATAATAAGGTTTCAATTGATAGACATTTTTATTGAAAATAGGGTTCAGTTTAAAGGGTTTTTCAAAGTGATACAGATGATGATGTATGATACATATGATATGAATGGCCAAGTAATGTATATAGAATAGTTTTAAGAAATTCAAAAATTGTAAAATTGTAAAATTTATTAATTGGAATTATATATTTATATATTCAGGGTGACTAGATTCAAAGTGGATAGTCAAAAACGTAGAAGTTTTCAAATGTATTTTAAAGACTAGCACAGCCATATGATTGTGGCTGATGAACGCAGAAAAGCTTATTCAATTTACAAACTTTAATTGTTGATGTCGAAAAAACCTATTGTACTATTTCTCTCCCCAACCGAGCAAGATGTCAAACAATCAATCTCTGCATTGACTACCGATTCATTGAGCGCGAGATTCTAATTTCAATAGCCTGGTACTGTTGATTCATTCATTGAGAAATTATAATTTCAGTAAGCTGGAATAACTGTATGATGACAGAAACCTCCATACTGTCATTTTTTTAGCTTTTCTATTATTAAACAGAGCCTCGGGAGATTGAACATTCTAATCTCATATTATATGATATGACTTTACTTCTTTCGTTTTTGTCAAAAGCTAATCTCAGAGCTGCCAACGAAGATTCAATTCATTCGGAAAACTCTGAAACACATAAAAACTCTTAAGAAAGAAGATACTTTTGCACATATAAAGGCCCCTTTCTACTCCTGCCAGCGTCCACAAGAGACTATAAATAACCAAAGAACCAACTTCTATTACAATTCTGATAAATATAGAACAACAACACATGATTCTTTTTGCGTTTGAATAACATTGCATTCTACATATTGCTGCAGACCCTTACACCTACAACAGACGATGTTTTACTCTATCGAACAACAATGCATGATTTTTCTTCTACTTGATTAAAATAAAAAGATGAAAAACATATAGATATTGCTGGCAACGATATAGTGATCACAGATTAGAACTACATTTCAATAGGCAGCTACGATCCTACATGTCCAAATAACTACTCTTAAATTCTCAAAAGTGGAAAGTGTTTGTAGGGCTGTTGTCAATGAGGGTAGAAGGTGATGAGATAATCAACCCCAGAGTATGTAACCAAACTGCTTGGATCGTCATAGGCATAATTATAAGTTCTGGGACAGAAATTCTTAAAAAAAACGAGAAAAGAAGTAGGCTTGCACGTCTAGAGATTGCCATAGGAACCCGTGCAACAATACTGAGGCGTACTGAAGAAAAAGAAGGCACTCTTACAAGCCATGACACAACCTTGCTCGTTCTTCACCTGAAGAGAAGGCAGGCAGCCTTGCTCGTTCTTCACTTGAAGAGAAGGCGGGCAACTGAGGTTTTAGTTGGATAGTTAATGTCTACTGTAACGTATGGATATGGATAGGGAAACGAATCGCAAATGTTAATGTCTACTGTAACTGATGGATAGTGAAACGAATCACGCATCCCGAATTAGTTAATGACGGCGGCTATACTGTAACTTATGGATAGTGAAACGAATCGCACATCCCGCATTAACTAAAGACGGCTATAACATGAAACACAAGTCAAGCTTGGCCACGGTTTACAACGCAGGCCAAACGTGGTCACGATTCCATCCCAGAGTTATATGTGTAATTCATTTGACGTAATGCTTGATAATCATCCAAACTTGGTAATAAAATCTAGTATAGATAATAATCCTTGTTAATCATATTCACTTAGCAATTATATAGCCTTACAGTAATTTCTTATTATGATTAGGTAAATGTGAAAAAGTAAACATGTTAACCCATGTATTCATAAATGCAAGGAAGTTATGAAGAGTAAATCTCATTCATTGATTTGGGAAGACAACTAAGAATATGCCAGCATCTTCAATTTGTGGCCATAAGATTAAGATTTAAGGTTAAAAGATCATTAAATGTGCCCATTATCAATAGGTGTACGCCTTTCGCGTAATTAAAAAAACTGAAGACATTCACCTAGCACACTTTCTAGTCCGCTCCATTTTTGTTATGCCACGTCGCCCTTTGCCCACTCCACTATCCACTTCCTGACTAAACTCCTCATTGTCCACTGCACATGCATTAATAATCGTTTTACATCGCTAACGTGCCGCCTAGAATTTGTTGGCAGGGCTTTTGTTACAGCGGCGACGCCTTAGTCGTCTTCTCGCTCCAACCCCGTGTTGTTGCTCAACTGCATTGGATGCATCTACGTACATCTGCATTGCCAGATCCTGCGGTATTCCTATCGGTATTACTGACGAATGAAAAAGGCACGTCAAAGAATACGATGGATTTAAAAAAAAAAATTCCCTATCATTATATCCTCAAGAGATTAATGAACTAATCAACCACAAAAAAAAAAGGTTTTCACGAGGGCATGGGGAATTACCATAGAAAGGATGGCGGAGTATAGAAAGGATGTCGCAAGAACCACCCTTCATTGTGCGTCTCTGTTCATGTCTGCGATCGGGTGTGGTGGATGCCTCTACTTCGATCCCCATTGCAAATCGTGCGGTATTCCTATAGATATTTCTGTCGAATGCAAAAGAAGATGATTGATTCATTTATTTTTCTTCCTTGTCATTATATCGTTAAGTGATTAATGAACTGATCAACTGCAGATAAAAAATTTCGGATGTCAAAGAAGATGATTGATTCATTGTTTTTTCTTCCTTATCATTATATCGTTCAATGATTAATGAACTGATCATTATATAGTTCAGTGATTAATGAATTGATCAACTACAGATAAAAAAATTTCTCCCAAGCACCAGAGATTACAATAAAAAGGGATGACGGTAGAATATGTAAATTTCTTATTCATAACCAGTTGTATGTAAATATTTTCTTATTTTCTTGTCAATACAGAGAAGAAACGAAACATTTGATGTGAAAACACAACGTTACACGTGAGACATAATAGCCATAAGAATTGATCTTCATATTACTAGTTGTTAGATTATTTTACTTTGGTAAATTAAAAAAAAAACCTAAATCATTCAGCATGTGCACAACCACATAAGTTGGTCTGGTTAGATAATACATGTAGCATCAAAGAAATGTTTCATAAGTAATATTTAAGATAAAAACTCAATATCTAGATTTATATAACCTGCTCTGGTTAAAATAATAAAAAACCCTAAATTAAATAAGCAAAGATCAGAGGCATATCAAACTATTTAGAAATCAACGGAAATTTCGTTAAACTAAAGAGAGATGATGCACAGAGGTTAACTATTAAACATATGGATTAAGAGAAGGTGGTCAGGTTAAATTAATGAGAAATTCCTGCATAATAACTACTAAATAAGTGGGTTTTGAGCTACTGTTAATGAGAACTTAAATTTATTAAGGCAGAAATATGGAACTATTGACAGAGCAATGGCATCACACTTAAAATATTGAGAGAGAAGGTAAGAGAACCCAGGACCCAACATCCCTACAACATGGAGCTATTTCCATAATCATGGCATCATAGTTAAAATATTGAGAGAAGGTAAGAGAAACCAGGGTCATACATACGTATAGCTCAAATTTGTTCAAGGATGGTCTACAATGGATAGAATCCTCAATCAATCTCTTCCACCAAATACAGACAAACTTAATATATTTTCAATAAAATTAATATTTGAGATAAACAAGAAGGTTGTGCATGAAATTTGTGATAAAAAATAATCCATTAAGAACACACAATGAATAAAGAGGTTTTCGAAGTGCTCGAATTTATTCAATAAATAGGGTTTGGAAAAGGCTCAGATCTGTTTTTTGTCCTAACATAGTAGAGCTAAACCTGAAATATTTTTAGTTAAATTGATAGAATTAAAGGATATGAATGATATTTGAAATAATCAACAAGATATTAAGACTGTTAAATATATCTACGCAAAAAAATACGACTTCTGAGAAGAGCTAAAATAATAATAAAATGTACCGTTGAGCAGCTTAGTCACCCTTGGATTAAAGTTCTTTGCTATAGTGGGTGAGCCAATTCAGTCCAGCCTCCTCTATCACACAAGGACATGACTCAACCTAGAATTAAACATCCAGACTTAGACTCAACGACACGTAGACGCCAAACCACACAGACCAGAGCAAATAGAGGAGGAAAATGGTGAAACTAAATCAGATTTGAGATACATATATCTCCTCCCTTCAATAAATAGATAGTTTCTCGTTTTTCCCTCCTCTCTCTCCATCCATGTATCCAATGTAGATGAGAAAAATTATTTTTTCCTCCCTTAAAAAACTATGAAATAACACAACGGTTCAATTTATCCAAGCTTCAGAGGTGTCTTTGGTTGAATCTTTCTTACCCTTTTAGTTTTGATTTCGAATTTTATATTATTATGCGCTTTTTCTGAAATAGGATCCTATGAAAGAACTCAACGGTTCACTTTATCCCAGATTTTCAAAGGTGTCTTTGGTTGAAGCTTTCTTGCTTTTTTCAGTTATGATTTCGAATTTTATCATAAACGCTTTATATTATTTTGTGCTTTTTCTGAAATCGCATCCAATGTCGGTTCATTCCATTGTATGGAATAGGATCCAACGAACGTACACTTTGCTTGAGATTTGTGAATTTCAGCATATGGAGTTTTCAATTTTGATTTCGATTTAATCATAAAACCCTTATATTATTTTGTGATTTTCCTGAAATAACATTTAATATTACTTTATATTATTTTCTTTCTTTTTGAAATAGGATCCAATGTAGGACCATCTCATTCAATGAAATAGGATTCAATGAATGTACATGTCATTTGATAAATTTGCTTGAGATTTGTGAATTTGTGTATATGGAGAGTTGGGTGCTGTAGAGATTTGTGTCTTGTATATTAGAGTTAATTTGTGCATTTGGAGAGTTGGGTGTTGTAGAGATTTTTTCTCTTGTATATTAGGGTGCTTTAGAACTTTTTTGTCTTGTATATTAGATTTTATTGTGACATTTCAATTTTAATGGTGATAGGGAGACACCTATATAATGTACTACTTTTATTAAGTTTGATCCCTTTTTATCATTATTTTATAGTGAGGATTGTTAATTGTAGTGAAGCAGTGATATCATTGGACTTCATGTCCTACTTTTATAGTTTTAATCCCCTTTTATCATTATTTTATAGCTAGGATTGTTAATTGTAGTGGAGGCTATTAGCAAGAGTCTATTAATAGGGTTAAATTATAAAATAAAAATAAAAATGAATTATATATATCTTTTTTCATTCTTGATATTTGATAAACAAAAAAAAGAGATGAAGGAGGAATCAAACTATCCCCACAATGAAAACCTTCTTCACCCCAAGAAAGGTAAGTAGTTGAACATGTCAGTCTCTATAAAGGGTTTAGAGAAGATGTCACCAATATGAAACTCAATGCAAATCATGAATCCTTTCATGAATCAACTATGAGATGTAATGCAAGTCAATTTATATATGCTTGGTGTGTTGATACTCTATTGGTTCACTATAAATATGGAGAGCACTCTAGTTATTGCACCAAATTACGGTAGGATGATCCTACTACAAAATATGTCAAATCCAAAGAGACTTGGTTCTAGCATTAATAAAACCTCAGTACTTTGTGATGGAATCTTACATTTTGTTGTACCAAACAACGAGATCATAGCCAAGATGGAAGACATATCCACAAGTAGACTTTTGTTCATCCAGGTAACAACTTAATGGGTGTCAATATAACCCACTTAATCTTCATTACCATGGGAATAATAATGAAAGTCTCATGTGTTTGTCCCTTTAATGTTGTGAAGAATGATCTTTGTATATTTCCAAAGAAGCTCATGTGTTTCCTGCATGAACTAGGAAACCAACCAAACTACATTGGATAAATTAAGATGACTATGAGTCAAGTACAATAGTATTCATGTTGTCAATATAGGTAGTGAAGCACTTTGTTCACAACTTGACCCTTGACAAAAACAATGTGGTGTTGACTGAACATGTGAAATATGCTTAAGATATCCATGGAACACTTGAGCTGATAGATACCTATACCATATGTAGATTGAGTGATCTATAATCCAAGAAAGTAGTGAAAGAGCCCTAATTTTATCGTGTTGAACTATTGATGAAGAGTGGACTTCACATGATCAATCAAGGTAGGTGAAATCACATTGGGAATGAGGTCATCCACATAGATAACAAAGGAGGATAATTTCATCACCTTTCTGAAAAATATAGACATTTGAATCATAGTGGCAATGCGAAAATCCTAGAGAGAAAGAATCCATGTTCTCCTACCGAGCTCTAAGATCTTGTTTGAGATGATATAAGTATTTTTTAACTTTGTAGACAAGTGAAGAGTCATGGATAGGAGGTTTCTCCATGTATATCTCTTCCTGTAATTCTCCATGAAAAAAAGTGTATCCATTTGGTGTTCTATCCACTTATGAGATGCATATAGAGAGAGAAAATGGAGAATATAATTCATTTTAGCCATAGGTGAAAAGGTTTTAAAATAGTCAATTCCCTCAACCTAAGAAAAAAAATTAGCAACCAATATAGTCTTATACTTGTCTACGATTTTTTATATAGACTATAATTGTCTACAATGTTTTAAATTTGGTTCAATATACACGCTTATGTTGAACCAATTTTGTACCATTTGGAAGAGTAACCAAGTCCCAAGAACTATTTTCAACAAGGAATGATACTCATCTTCCATGGTTATGCCCCAATATACAATACCATTGGCCTCATGAAAATTCCTTCTACGTTTTGGAATAGGGACCAAGTCCCAAGTGATATTTTTTAACAAGGAATGATACTCATCTTCCATGGCTATGTCCCACTATATAATACCATGGGCCTTGTTATCCCAATTTTCTGGGATAACTAAGGAGATTATGTCCCAAGACCCTAAAGTTGCATATATGAAGTGTTTAAAGCCTACATGACCAACAATATCCAATTGAATAGATGGAGACCCTTCTCACCACCACAGAGGTCATATATTTTCAGATGGAATATACCCCACGAGCTAGCTTCCAAGAGGCAATGGGCCTTGATCCATCAGGTACAAGTAAGGTATTATGGAAAGTGTCATTTCAATATTTGAGGCATTTGAGTATGTTGTATATTAGAATTCTTTATATTTCATGACATATGCTTGGACATAATGAATTTTTCCCTATTTAACCTTGTTGGTTGACATTGTACCCTAGTAAGTGGTCTTCCTTAGGAATGGGTTTGCTACTAGGAACTCCCTTGAAGAGACAATGTTTCGTTCGTAGCTATACTTACCAATTTTCATCACTTAAACCCCCCATGTTTCCTTATCTCTTGGGATTTTTGGGTGTATTGACCCCAGAAGGGGTTGTTCATCATTCTATGGGAAGAAGGGGCTAAGGCTCAGAGAGAGTTTTTTTGGGTAAAAGATAAAATCCTATATATAAACCTTCCATATGCTTCACCCAGGGATCCCCCAAGAAATAAATGAAACACTGTTATGTAAGAAAAGGGGGACTCACAAGAGTAATAGAATGTGTTGGCGACGGAAGTCACCCCTGGATTGCTTGCAGGAGTAGAGCCCGACGCCCATCAGTTTAATTTCATGTTTTGTTTTAAAGAGGTGATCGAATGGAGGAAAACTTGAGGAGATATCACTCTAAATTATGGACTGAGTCTGGTACATAAGAGACAAAGGAGGTCTTGATCCAACTTCAACCAGTGGGTTGATAAAAGGGTGAGTAGGTGGAAGACTTAGTGAGTAAAATGAACAAACAGCTTTGGGAAACAAGCTTACGGCTATTTGCATAAGAAAGACACTGAATGCAAGCTCGGCTTGGTTCAGGATCTCAAGAAACTGAGGAGGACTCGATTGGATCCTCCAATTCCAAGTCACTCAGCGCTGGGAAAATCACAAGGTCTGGCTAGAAACATCATAACTGCTACAGTGATCCTACCAACATCATCCTATAACAGCTATAGCTCGACTGGATCCTCCAATTCCGAGCGATTCTAACAAAGTGGAACAAAGATGTAAAAGAAACTGGCATTCACCAGGAAAGAAGTATCAAGAGTTCATACATAACCAGAGTATCAGTGCTTCATTAAAGATTTACAACCCGGGAGCTCAGCTCAACCATCGATAGATACAAAAATGGCGAAAATGCCTTCATATACTCAAAACAACAACAACAACGAAATCAAGACACTGCATTGAAATCTTTGCATCTGCATGGCTTTTGACAGTCAACATCTGAAAGATCGTGCAACTTATGTCAGACGTAATCTTAATTCTTTGACAGTTCCAACGGCAAATCGACGTGCCTTAAATTCATGGCCGTGCTTTCCCATTAAGGCGGAGGCGATGTCTAACCACCACCAACCGCTTCAATAACTACAACATCGGGATTGAGGATGGCTCGGCCAACTCGGCACCTTCTGGACGTGGAGGGCCTCCCATGTAGCCACCTGGAATAACCGACCGGCTCAAAGGATATGCGGGGAGGACAGCGCGGAAGGTGGGGTACGAGAATGAAGTGATGACGCCACGACATTAGAGATAGAGAGAGAGAGATTGCAGGGGGGACACATGGAAAAATGCGATAAGCGAAGGAGGTGGAGGAATAGATGTGATGGACACACTTTGGGGGGAGGCTGACGTGGAGGGAAGGAGACGTGTGGAAGATGGTGTGTGGATGATGAGAAAGAAGGAAGACCATGCAGACCATAGAGGAGAGGTAGATGGATGACACATGGCAGTAGGAGGACGGCGGTTGGAAGGTGATACGACGGGAGAAAGGCCCACGCGCGCTTAAACACAGAGTAGCTGAGGATGATGTAGATCGCGTGAGCGTCGTCGATCCGGGCGCTAAGATCTCAGCCGTTGGAAAGTTGCGAGTCCGATTCCGGACCCCCCCCCC
>JZKD02S1746616.1:300814-316581 GCA_000966675.3 Picea glauca | reverse complement strand
TCTCACCTGCGTCGTTGATCCGGGCGCCGCGATCCTGGCCATTCGGACTTGCTTTTCATTTAATCATGGGCGCATTGGCACCTGAAACTTAGGACAAGTGGGTTTCTAACCCATTCTCTTGCATTCTAACCCCCTTGCAATAAATATAACTAACAGAATGTTTAGGGGGTTAGTTGAAGGATAGGAGGTCTCATAATGATTTGTACTATCATAATCATGGGTACATAGCAGTATGACATTACCATCATCTTGCCACCAAGCTAGGGTATTGGCTCTTAATTGCACAACTAAAAGAAAGGGGGTCTCATCATGAGTCAACCTTCTCATTTCTACAAAAGTATTCATGAGTGACATTGTCATTATCTGTAAACCACACCACGACAGTGACCTTCAACTAATCCTTAAAACATGAAATAAGCAAATAATGGAAAAATGATCGGCTTGGAAAAAATTGCATTAGAAACGAAGGTGCCACACACTCTCTACAAAGGCACCCATGAATGAAACACTACAACCCCTTGTATGTCATGAACCCCATTCCAAATGAATCTTGATCCTTAAACACTTCATCCACTTTACATGGATTAGAGAGGAATCTCTTGGAAACGCTCCTTGACCTAGGTAAATATCTACCCAATAGGACACCTCACCAACCCTCCCATATCCAAGACTTGCATGTCACATAACATCTTTGAGAACTTGATTGTTTGACAAGGTAATATTTGATGCACATGCTTAGGTGGCTCATTTATTGAATTGATTTACTTATCATGATATTTTGACTTGAGATCCTTGGAGGGCGTGCTTATTTATCTTTGCGGGACCTAGTTGGTGGACAATTTTGGAGGAAGAAGCCTAGCTTGGGCTTCCATGGGGCTTGCCACCCACAAGTGGATTCCAAGGGCCTGCATGCCATATGAGAGAGGCATAAATTCATAGCCCTAGAAGACATTTTGGATGACATAACCTAGCCCTCACATGCCAAACATTTTTCCTAGGAGAGGTAAAACGTCACCTTTGGAGGCATGACATCATCTAGAAGGGCTAGCGTTTGGTGGTGATTTTTTTATTCATCAACACAAGTATATTTTAAGGAAAATGAGGCTTTGACCATGAGGAAACTACTTGGATTATTGGCAGGTGTCTTTTGGAATCCTAGCTACACTCCTCCAACACCAACAACTTACTCCTGGTGTCAAAACGTCCTCTAAAGGGGTGACATCACCTTAAGTTAGGGTTTCTTTTTGTGTAAAAGTAAATTTTAAGTAAATTGTTTAATATTATTTGTGTAAAGGGGCCATATTAGGGTTGTTGACCCATATTATTTTTGTTTACCCTAAAATTATGTGGACAAACTATGTTAGTGACATTTTGTATACGTAGAGATCATAAGATCTCATTTGAAAACATAACTCTCCCATCTTGGAGAGGTACTTGGACTGAAATTTTCTCTATATTTAGTTATTTCTGTATTTGTCTTTTGTGTATTACTACTTTCTTTCTTATTTGGTTGATGGAAGTGATGCACTAGCCTTGGAAGGATCTTTTTTGCTATTGCCATGGTTTATCTTAGAATTTTCCTTGAATTGGTAAGGATTTTTTGCATTGTATTATCATTTTGCTTCAAGACAAGGTTATTTTTCTAGAGATATGTGGGAAGTATAAAGGAATACACCCCCACCTTAGCCTCCATCACTTTATTCTTAAATTTTATGGGTTTAAAAAAGGCTTTCTAAGAAAAGTGTAACTGCATACACCCTCTTAGCCTAAACCCTAGCTAGGGATACTTGCCTTGGGGAGTAAGAGGATTTACACTCCTAAAGAGGAAGTACATTTACTTCTTTATTTTATTGAATCCATTAACCCAATCATTAAAGGAACTAGTCATCACTTGTTTCATTGGATATTTAAAATTGTTGATTTGGGAAACGCAAAATTTCGTGATTTTGAAGTTGTTTATAGTGGAATCAAATCTATGTTATAAATGATTTATTGAACCACTAGGGAATTTCATTTATCCAATTATTTATTTCTTCTGTTACAAATTTAACCTACAGGCATTAGGGATGCATAAAAACCTAACCAAACTCTTCAATAACTCCTAATTTAACTGTTGAAAATTCCCTAAAATCTGCCCACATAATCTATTAAGTACAACACATCTTTTAGCAAGTTTTGAGAAAGTTCTAGTGGTTAAATCTCTTTCTATAATAAATATTTTGTTGCAGACACAAGGCAGATAAATATCACTATAGTTATATTTTTATGACATCCTTTCTACTAGCTTGTCTTGTGCTTATTCAATTGAAATTTTGGGACTTATATTGAAACACTTATTATATTTTATTTAATGATATATATCATTGATTATGTTTTAAATTAGGGACATAAATATTCAATTTATTTTCCACCTAACATTACTATATTCAAGTGTGTCTTTTCTTGTGTCTCGGACAGGTACAAACACCCTTTGCAGGAATCCAAAGACTTGGAAACCTTAAACCACCTAGAAATGAGTCATCAAAGATGTATTTCCTCTTCCATAACTAAAATTTAAGGGGGTGCTTCTCTTCTTTCCCTTCCATCCATCTTAATCCCCCCAATGTCACTGGGATCACCTCCTTGGAGTGACCTAGTCATCCTCAAAGTGCGGGACCTATATCGAGGTGACATTGGGTATATTGTCCCTTAGTGGTTTCCATATTGGTGGTTGGGTTGGGTTTTTTCCAACCTACAAATTGTGAAACTACATTTTGGTGACACTTTCGGGGAGGATTTTGAATCCTCTTCATGCCCTAACGATGCTTTGGCATGCTTCCCTCCCAAAGCCTATATCCCTTAACTTTCCTAGCGACTCCATTGAAGAATGTTCCCCTTTTACACCCTTGATAAGTTTCCCTTGAGGCTTGTCTAGAGACTCCACTTTCCACGAACACACATTTCCCTCTTTCCCCTTTCCCTCCTTTGGTGAGACTTGATCTCACCTAGGGACCCATTGAGGTATCTTTTTAGTGAATGGAATTATGGCACCATGGGATGAACCCTCATCGAGAACTTGTTATGACTTGAAGGTGGCATTTTTACATATGGAAAAGGAAAGGGGTTTCTAAGGAAATTATGAATCACATAAGATAGGTGTTTCCTCCCCTTGACAATGAACAAGTGATCAAAGAACATACATATGAATAAATTCATCAAGAAGAGAACACGATGATTTTTTATCCTTTCGAAGATATTGATGATGCTTTATTCCATGACCTCAGAAGTGAAGAAGTATTGGAGGAAACCTTGGATATGATAGATCCTCTTGAAGAAAAGCGAGCAAATAGCTATGAAATAAGGATCAAGCCTCTTATGATGAAGAGGCAATGGATGGGCATGTCCATAAGAAGAAAGAATAATTATGATAAAGTGCAACATATTGAGGCATCACTATCTTTTCTCCCACTTGATGAAGGTGAGGTTGCCAAAACTTCCTCTCCTCTTGCACATATTGTTGAAGAAGCAATTATTATGAGGAAATTCCCCCTAAACTAGGTCTAAGGAATAGGATGAGTGATAAATCCCTTAAAATATTGATCTACATTTAATATACCCCCAAAACATCTAGACTAAGTGATAAGAGAAACAGGGAACATAGGGTAAATGAGTGCACCTTCAATCCTTATGGTTGATGTAGACCTCTTCCACTTGTCGTTTCCTCTTAGATCACATATCTCCTCCCAAATGTGACCCGCAAAGGATTAAGAATAAAATAAAGCAACATATACAATATCTACTGCTCACTTTAAAATTCTAAATATAGATATAAATGCTCAAATTAACAAGAACATGTAAACATAGGGTTTTGGGACAAATATAATCTCTTTTATTCAAATTCAAGATAAAAATGTTACAACCTTTTCTTGCGACCACTCTACAAACCAAGTCTTGACTCGTCTGTCATGGCTCCAAGTGCATCAATCCCACATTATATTCTCACAACCAACATACCATAAAGGGCAAGAGGAAGGATTGCATAGGGATAATGGTTGGAGAGGAAAGATGAGGCTAAATATCAGAGAAAGATATAAATCTTGGGCTAACTATCATGTAGCATGCATGTGTACGTCGGTTATTAGTGCAGTAGAATGTGTACACTATCCAAAAAATGTTTTTTTAGAAGGAAGAATCAATACTATTTTTGGCAAAGTATGCAAATGGATGGGCTAATGTCTTAGATGCATATATGTGGCATTTTTGGACTATAACATATGCCCCCTAATGTGTGAGGTCAGAAGAGAAATTGATGGTCAAAATACATTACAATATATCTATAAAGTGGGAAGGAAAAGAGTTGAGTGAGACCAATACGAGTGTTCATGAGTGTTTCATTTTCATAATAGTGATAATCTCTCCAAGGTCAGCATACCCATTCTTAGGATAAACTAAACATGGTTTCCAATCAAGTACATTGTAGATCTATGTCATATAAAATAATCATGACTACGAGACAAATATGAATATATATAAAAATTGTATCCACGAACAATACAAAACAGACCTACATCTCAAAATCATATTAAAATATACAAATACAATGTGATATGCATCCTTAGGAAGCATCAATGCTCATGGCTGGAGATGATAACTTCATAGCTCGAACAACAACTTCAAGATCTTCAAAACTTAGGTAGGATCACAATAGGAGTGTAAGAATCACTACTTTGATGTCTTCGACATGTCGTCATGGAAATACTGGAGGACCTTGATCATCAGGAATATAACTTCATTTATTTTGAATCCAAACTTGACTAGACTCTTGGGATGGCCGACTCATGAAATTCAAGAGATCAACTGCAGAATGGATGAATCAGTTTCGATAAAAACTCCCTTAGAAAAAAGAACAAAAAAATGATGAGACTCAAGAAACATATATTTTACATAAGTCTGTGGCACAAGATGCACCACAAAATCTCCATATGTTTGGAAGAGTAACCAAATAGAGGAGGACACATATCTATGTAATGAGAACAAATTCCTAAGGTCATACTAGATCCTAATGCTTTCATAACAAAGAAAAGGATGTGCTTTGTCCAAGGGAGACTATATTGCTTCCTATAAGAGAGAATGTATATCCCATCCCCTCTTTTTGGAATATTTATTTTTTTTGTCTTTTTCAAATTTTTAATGATCTTGAAAAATAATAAAAGAATGCTACGTTACAAAGGAGGAATGAGTGTCATGGGAAACCAAACTATTTCCAAGTGCATGAAACATACTCATGCTCATTGAAAATATACATGTGCACAATAAGGACACTCAGGAAAATTCCTCCATGGGTCAAGGTATCAGATCGTAGGGACAAAAAGTGCTACAAGTATTACATCCAAGGAATTCTTTAAAGGTTTATTAATAACAACATGGGGCCAACATTAGGCCAAATATGCAATCATGAGACATGTGATGTGATTAAGTATGACACAACAAGACTCCTTCCATTTAAAGTTTTGTAAGACCAAAGAATGTAAGATCAATGGTTTTTCACATTTTAGAGAGTCCAAAAAACACTAAAAGAAGACTTTGAAGTGTTCCTTTTTCGTAATTAGTCTAGTCGGTTAGAAAAAGGGTTAAAATTACACTAAAAGGACATCTATTCAAAACCATTTTAACAAGTGTGATAGAGACAAGATCACTGGATTATCTTTTCAATTTTAAGGAGTCTGAAAAGAGCTTAACTATGGACTCATGACCTTTTTTGAAATCTAGTCCCCTTAGCTCAAAAAAGTATAAAACATAACTTAGGAGAACTCTCCTGGAGAGACATGTCTCTCGAGGCGTACCTTTCTCCTGGATAATATATTTTCCGGAAAAAGGGTTAAACTTATACCAAATAGATATTATTTCTGGACCAATTAATGAGTGTGAAAGGAACAAGGTCACTCAACGAACTTTTCATATTTATGTATTCTGAAAAGAGATTAACTATGGACTCTGGGGGGGGGGTTCATTTTTCATAGATAATATCCAAGTCCTAAAAAAGAGATAATCTAAAACCAGGGAGAATGACCCCTTTTCGAAATTGAGTCCTTCGGGCCCAAAAAAGGGTTAAACTTGTGCCTGAGAATACTCTCCTAGTGAACCGAAGCTCGTAGGGAATACTTTATTCGTAAATTAACCATTCGGATCGAAAAAGGGGTAAACTACCTCTATATAGATGTGCCTTCAAATTTTATTTTGACGAGATTGAAGGCGAACAAGATTGCTATACAATATTTTCAATTTTAAAGAGTCTGAAAAGGGATTAAAGAAGATTCTAAAGGGCTTATTTTCTTAAGTAATCCAAACGATACCAAAAATAATAAATAATCTCTTGGTATATGTTTCTTTCAAAGTTTAAGTGAGATTGAAAGAAAACAAACCATTCTCTCGGGGAGTCCCTTGGGTATGAGCCAGAAAATATGAAGAAGAATGGAGCTTCAACACAGAGTGATGGCAGGACTAAAAGGACTCCCAAACCTATGAAAAACTCACAACATGAATGAAAAAATGCGGCAAAGGGTCTACCTAGGGAATCCATGTAGAGGAAGCCTCTACGACCTAATTGTGACACTTCTAAAGAAGCATAGAAGGTTTCGTGTCACATTTCAGTGGGATTGATACTATGGAGATGTGGAAAAAGTAAACAAAATGGAACATGCAAGGTGATGAGAACCTAACCTATATGTAAGTGTCGAAAAAAACAAATTTACCAGTGGATGATGTAAGTGTAACTCATCTCATAAAAACCACAAACCAAAATAAAAATTCTATAAGAACAACCCAACGATCTTCAAAAAGAAACTCAAGTATCCACCAAGTCAGGAATAGGAAAAAGAGGACCAAAATGGGGAAAAAAGAGCCGAAAAAGTCTACAAATAGGGGTATACAACTCAGTTTAACCATTACAAATTGGAAAACAACCAAAAAGCCAAAAAATCCTTTTCTTTAAAACGTGGATTCAAGGAGCTAAAATGGATGAAAGATCTTCAAACCTGAACAAAGTAAGTACAAATTACCTCTCTCATCCTTTCAATTCATCATTTATTGTCTATTTAATTGTTTATAGGGTGTCTTCCCTATTAAAAGGGTCATATCTGCATGTATGCAGGATGTCCATGGTCAACATGCATATATACGTGGGAAAAGTAAATCTTAGCACGCGTACATACATGATTGTCTTAAATACAACCTGCATACATCTCTTTAAGATTTCAAAAAAAAAAGGAAACAAGGGACTAACCTCACAAACGTTTATGCAACGGGATGTATGTTCATTAGAGAGAGAGAGGTTTCTTTCAGTGTCCATTCATGAAAGCACAACCTAGGTTGTTGGACCATTTGATATAGTATTGGAACCCAGACACAGAGGACTTCATGGTAGAGGGCCAATAATTGACTCTAACGACTGAGGATATATACTTTTTGACTGACCTTTCTAGGAGGGGGGAACTGGTTAACTTGAGGACCTTTCCTCTAGGGCCGCACAACATATAAGACTATATTGGCATGTACTATGAAGTTGTCACTAGGAAAGTAGGAACTCATGTTCCAATTCATAAGATCACAAGCCTAAATCTGCAGATAGTAATTTACATGATTGGATGGATCACAGTATCTGCAACACTTCATCAGTCTTCATGTGCACATATGCATTATGCATCTCAGTTTCTACATGCCACATTTTTTTACTGGAGCACTATAATTCTCTCGTGTATGAAAAAATAATTGACTGATTGTCGTAGAAGAACAAACAAAAAATTCATGTTTGGGACCGTGTTGTGCACTTTATTTTTCGAGAGAGTGCCAAGACTTAGCCTGCGAGAGAAAATATGAGGCCATATCACCTCCTTTACATCATTATGTAGGTGGGCAGCTTTGTTTCCTCAACAGGGTGCAGGGAGAGTGTAGGAGGCCTTCGATGACAAATTATTTGACTGGTGGGCCCATCAAATTCATCTGATCGAGGACTACCCCTATGCAGGGATCAGTTTCTTAAGGGATCATGATATTCCTATTCCCCCTCATGAGGAGCACAGAGATATATGTACACATTTATTTTATAGTTATTTTATTTTTAATTTTTAAATATTATCCTTTTTATGGTAGCGTCAAGGTACTTATTCAGTAATTTGTTATATACAAACGTGGGACCGGTACGACCTACCAAATTTTCCAAGACTAGGTGTCATCCTCGAGAGGATGTGAGACCAACATCCATAGGAGGGCCAACAATTGTGGTAGGACCACTAGTCGAAGAGGCTAAGAGAGTATTGTGACGAGTAGAGAGAAACTTGACAACTCTCACTTGTCCAGTGACCATGAAAAATATAGAGGACCTACCCCCGACCATGCAACCACATGTTGTAGGGGTACCTAGGACTTGGGTTCAATTTTTCTGGTGTCTTGCGAACACTATAGTTCATTACATCAGGGTCAATAGGCCTAGGCCCAAGGACCAATACCATGCCTATAGTCAACTCTGCGGCAACCAAATAGAACAACAAATCCTTTTCATAATCCATAGGACTGAGAAGAGGGGTAGGTGTCAGAGCACATTTCAATGATTTGAAATATCACTGATTCGCTTCATCCCAACATAATGGGACCCCTTTCTTCAAGAGACACATAAACCCTTTATTAATATTGACATAGTTGGAAATAAAATGTCAAAGAAAGTTGGCTTTCCCCTATAGACTTTGAAGCTGGGGAATTGTCCACGAGGGAGGGAATTAAACTATTGCCTCAACCTTCATAGGATCGACCATGATCCCTTTAGTTGACACAATAAAACCTAACAATCAACCCGATGTTACGCAAAAACTACACTTATTTGGATTAAGGCGAATATGGTAGTAGATACACCTCTCAAATATAAGTTGTAAGTGGCGGGATGATCGGATCTCTTACAATAACGTGATTCTATATCATCAATATATGCCTCGACTATGTGTTTGAGGTTGTGGAAGGAAAACGACATGGCCCACTGAAAAGTGGATCCAACATTCGTAAGACCAAAAGGCATTTTCCTGTATGCGAATGTACCCCAAGGACATATAAACACCATTTTATGTTGGTCCTCGAGCTTGATCTGAATCTAGTTGTACACGGAAAAACCATCCATAAAACAAAAGATCTCAAAACCTGCACATTCATAGACAATCTAGTCAATTAATGGGGTTGAAAAATTATCCTTCGGCCAAGCTTTGTTCATATCACAAAAGTTCATACACACATGGATCGTACCTTTCTTTTTTTTTTATAGGAACATGGTTAGACACCCATTTCATCAATTTCACTCGATATATGAAACCAACCTTCATGAGTTTCTCTACCTCAACCTTAATCATCGTTGCCTTGTGAGGATTGACTGGGCGAAGATTTTGTCATTAAGGTTTAACATTAGGGTAAGTTGTAATCTCGTGTTCAATTATACATGGTTCAATGCTTGGCATATCCTCATAAGACTAGGAAAAAATGTCACAAAACTCTTTAAATAATTCAATATAGATATGAATCTCCCTAGGGGAACAATCTACTCCAATGAAGATGTTTTCCACAATGCCAGGGGTTCTAGAGATGTCAATAGGAATCGTTTCGGCTATACTTTCTATGTTTCCCTCAACATAGATTTTTTGGATGGACAGAGGGTTAATAGGACAAGGGGAATCTCCATTCATGATCATAGTGAACTATCATGCCTCTACTCTCCTCAACTTGGGTAAAAAATAAGATATGTGGTGAATATCACCCCAAGGTCTATCAGGCCCAGTCATTTCCTCCAAAATATCCTCTTCAGAGGGAAATACTAAGTCTAAAGGATCATGAGTGGAAAGAGAGTCTTAAGCCCAAATAGGCTTGAGAATGGGATCTAAATCCTATGGGGTAGTTGGATCATAGTTGGTCGAGGATTGCTAGAAAATATTGTATGGAACCTCAAAAATGGATAAGAGCATAACCATTCCTAGGTTCCCTATCCATTCCATCTAAGATGATGGGGAATTTCAATTCCACGGGTCATTAAATTAACTTTTTCTAAAATAAGCAACTTGAAACATTGCAGCCTTTGGCTTGTCGGGAAAAACCAAAATAAACTTGACATCATTGGAAGGTGGTGGATAATCAAAATACCCTATTAAATATGGAAACTATCCAACACCTAAGTTGATGGTACTTGGCTACGGGTTGTCAATCATCGAGACCGTTGATTCCCCCGATGAAGGGTTAGGACAGGATAAGGATAACCAATCAATGGTTATGATATGACTTTCATGAGGAAAACATAAGGCCTAAAAAATGGTGGATACAATTGTTGTCATAGCGTATGTACAACTACACCCTAAAAAAATATTGTAGTTGAGAGCCGCATCAACTACTTCTACCTCGATGCACACGGTTTTTCCCTCCAACTGCATGGGGAAGGAGATAATTATGCCATGTAGTGTAAAAGATCGACTATCAAACGCAGTTAGAAACCTAGGCGACAGATCCAACTCAGGTTGACCAATGGCCTTCCAACATGCCAACGACATCACACAAGTCGAGGAATCCTCATCAACCACCATACAAAAAATGTTTTGTGTCAGTTATTTCATGGGATACACCACTACTATCCGAAAAGTGGCATGGTGAGGAAGATGAGGTTTGTATTTTGTAGGCTAAAAAACAATCATTCCCAAGTTAGTAGTCTCTTCCACTCCCAAGGAAGACAACAATGCTTTCCTCTATGAGGGGAAAATCTAGAGGAATTCCAAAGAAAAGATTGCACAAGGAGTTTGTGCCAGATCCTCCATGATGGAGTAATTATGAGCAACCCTTGTGTTTAGGTTGTGAGAATATTTATTAAACACACCCTTAGGGATGTGAGCCATAGTTTTTCCCACAATCTATTGAAGAGGAGGCAGTCAGTTGGAGGCTTCTTTTCCCTTATCAACATATTCTCTCATTCTGTAATAATGATCCTTGTTCTATAGATGAGCATTCGATCTCATCATATAAATGTTTGAAACTTCGTTATTAGCATTAGGCATGGGGGCTCCCTAATTTATACCAAGCACATTTGTGGATGAGGAAGATTGAGCCATATTTTTCCCTTGTGGAAAAGGGTTGGTTAGTATGTCAAACTACTATTTTTCCAATGACTTTTGGGTTTCCTCAAACCAAGGGCATTGGTTAGTCAAGTGGTCTTCTATGCAAAGCTTACACGAAAAATTCACCTTCCCCTTTTTTTTTGTCCCTCGCTAACATTATTCAAAACCTTCTTATCCCCATTACCCTTCTTATTTTTATATTTCCTCTTTCCCTTGGATTTTCATCTACCCTTAGGATTCATCTATTGCAAATGTTGTACATCCGATGTTTCGGTTGCGGGGGCACCTGAACTAGGAGTTTGGTTGGACATAGTTTGTTGAATCGATAACTGTTGTAACTGTTTAGTGAACTGATCTATGGGATTTCTCTATGTTGAGCCTACTATTCCATCGACATGAGGACCAGAATTCTGTTTGGTCTTGTCTAAAGTCAGTTGTGGTGCATACAAAAGGATCTCATACAACATACCGGATTGAGAGTAAATCAACTCCAGTTGTTGGGCTACTATGATAGCCTCTTCTTTGAAAAAAACTCTAGATGTCGTGACATCTTTGGATACACAAGGAACCAAAGAATTTAGAAACCACTCGAGAAAAAATATGGGAGGGACCTTCACTTTGATGAAGCTCTTTCATCGATGCCATTCTCTGATGTGGTCAGAGATATGGACGACTTTTTATTTCTTGAAGTTGGACAACAACTCAATGTCGGCATAATATCTTACCTGTAACTGGAAATGGTTTAAGAAAATTATATCTATCTCGTTAAATAAAGGGTACTTAGATCTATCAAGATCAATATACCATTTAGCAGAACCCTCTATAAGAGTGCATTGAAACAAACACAATTGAATGAAGTCGTCCTTTAAAGAGTTAAATGAGAACCATAAATGAAATCTCGTAACATGATCACCTAGATCTTTGCCAAGATTTCCTTCAAACTTAGGGATGTCCAAAGGAAACTTAGTTTTCATGGGGGGCCAACACGGATCATGACAGATCGGGTTGTTCAACAACCTTGACAAGTTTGGAAAATGCAGAGTTGTCAGGAAAGATAGTCTACATTTTGGTGGATTCAAAGGAAAATAAGGGCCTAGATTTTGATTGGCACCAGGTTGCCAAGAAAATTTTTCCTAGTTGCTAGTGTTTTGGTATAAACCATGGTGGCCCTAGCCAGTAAAAATATTTTTCACTTGATTTTGCATCACTGATTGATTCCCATAGTTGGATGACATACCTTGTGGATGGATTTCTCCCTGCACAGTATTCCAAGGATGTTTGTTTGGGATGCCCCCATCCGACCCTCCTAACATAGGTACTGAACCCTACCTAGGGTTCCACTAACTATGGTATGGTTTTCCCCTGATCGACATCCCTTAGAAGGAAATGAGCCCTAGCAGGTATTTGCAAGACCTTGTGAGGAGTAAACTCCTTTCATTTATCCCTATGAAGGAATGAATCCTTGCATAGGGTTTTTTTTTTCCCAAATATGGGGTTTCCCCCTGCCGAGAAAGAATTATTTCCAAATGCACCAAACAAATAAAATGGCATAGAACCTACCAGATTCATATAGGATTGAGGCCCACGACTCCCCCCATTGAACAAGCTAGAGCTAGTTTCAAGCCTGATTGGCCACTAGAAATCACCTCTGAGTGAATGGGACGGAGAAGGGATATGACCCCCACTGTAAGGGATAGTGTTAAATGGGGAAGTGGTGCCCATGAAATATCCTTGTAAGAGAGAATTAGAACTCCCTACCCTGAGACCAACAGTCTTTAGAGTTGATTAGGTTAATGTCGATAGAGGGGAAAATGATCATAGTCATTGAGGGGACTATGCCACTGCTTGAAGTTGTGGGTGTCTGGACAACCATAGTCCTAATAGGTGGAGGTGGGGGAAGAGGAAAAACACCCCCTCTCACTGCAGCCAATATGGGATTATGAGGAATACCATAAGACGTAGCACTAGTTTCTTCCATCATCTCTCATCTAACAAACTCACATTCAGGTGAAGTCACCTTAGGAGGGAATAATTCTCTAGGAGTTGGCTCATGTACATTTTCTTGTGGCCTAGTCACTTGAAATGAACCCTCTTGGTATATCATGTGCCTTAGAAATGGTGGAGGTGGCTCCAAAGTAACTTGAGGCAGGCCATAAAGTCTATGTGAATGATAGACTTTTTGATCTTACACCTTATGAAATGATCAACCAACACTCTAAGTTTAATCTAGAGAAAAACAAAGAGCACACACTAAAAATTTCCTAATGGAAAATCAAGCAAACAACTGACTGGCAGGAAGAACAGTTATGTCAATCGACACTACAAAAACTTACTGGTGCAAGTGTAAATCGAACACGAAAACACCCTCTAGGTATACTTTGCAAAGTGTGATATGATTTCTACCCTAGGTACTACGGTATACCCCCACAATCACCCATGTAAGTAACTAAAAATAGGCAACCAAGTTTCCAGCTCATAGTCAGTCTCCAAGTAGGTATATTCGACAATCGGGCTTATCATAATGATGAGGATAACAAAGTCTAAATCCTTTCAAGGGTACCGAAGGAAAATGGTGTGAAATGAAACTGAGTACATAAAATGTATTTGAGGTCCACGAGGCTTCGTAGTCAAATGCGATCAGCGTAAATCCAAAGAATGTCCCTCAATATATGATCTCGATTATGTTCGGTCTGACTTTGGAGGGGTTATCTCCTCTGCCTTTCCTCACGTGACCTCATGTTTAGCCCATGTGTTAGAGGGGGGTCCCGACTGAATCTTATGAAACTGGAATCTGACACTCCCTATCACAAACTCTTATGTTTTTTAAGCGACCTTGAAGAGTTTCCTCTCCATACCTATTTCAAGGCCCTAAAGCATAAACTACTTGGTGAACCCTACAAACAAAATTCTAGTTGATTTTAAGTGTTAATCATTAATTTTAAGAATATTGATTTAATCAAAAGGGTACAAACATGAAACTTATGGTGTTTTCAAGAGACGAAAGAGAAGAAATAAAATCTTTAGAACATTTTTTCAACTAGGTTCTACAACTAAAAAATGGCTTTTAATATTTGTAAATTCAAACTTTTCGAAGTATAGTCCAAAATCCTAAAACGAAAAAAGTTTCCTATAATGTGCTTTTCATTTCACAATGCAAATGAAAACTACTAAAATTTCAAGGAAATAGCGTAGAAGGATCTTTGGAAGCGGAACTCTTTTCTTTTTTGATAAACAACCTATGCTACAACTACCAAACAAAAATGCATAACTAAATGCACCTAATTTTTTATTTATTTTTGAATGCTTAGAAAATAAAATCACAAGTAAATGATATTTTTTCATTTTTCAAATCATAAACAAGGTAAAGAGAAAATAAGCCCAACTCTAACTCAAACCCTAAGCAATTGCTTGAAATCAGGGATTCAATGGAATCTATAGGAGGATCTAATGCTTATAAGTTCACCCTAAGCCCTAAAAGAAAGAAAACACAATACACAAACAACAAGGGTTCTTTACAAAATGCAATATAAACTAAGTCTTTAACCTAGCCAAACAAAAACAACAGACACCCTGAAGAGTTCAAGAAGGCCTGATAAGAAAAGTGCTTCTTGCTAGGAAAGAAAAAATATTTTTAAAAACCCTTTCAAAATACAGAGACGCGTGATGTGCATGAGTAGCCTGCGTATGTACATGGGTTGTATAGTATGTAGAACACATATGTGTTTGTTCTATACAAAGGATAGGGTGCGTACACTTCTGAAAGTTTTCAAAAAAGAAAAAGGTTTAGACAAACAACTCGGAAAGGGAGGCTGGTAGGCACCTAGAAGGTGAGAAGAGACCCAAATTGACTCAGAAATCTCATAAAACTAAAAAATAAACTAAAAAGATCAAATCAAACCAAAATCTCCCACCAAAACCCTAGAGAGAGTCCCTAGTGGAGTCACCAATTATTCTATGTGGAAATTCCCCCTAAATTGGGTCTAAGGAATAGGAAGAGAGATAACTCCCTTACAAGACTGATCTACCTTTAATCTACCCCAAAACCATCTAGACTAAGTGATAAGAGAAAGAGGGAAGAGAGGGTAAATGACTGCACCTTCAATCCTTATGATTGTTGTAGACCTCTTATGCTTGTCGTTACCTCCTATATCACATATCTCCTCCCAAAGATAACCTATAAGGGGTTAAGAATACAATGAAACAACATATACAATCTCTAACTCTCACTTTAAAAGTATAAATATAGATATAAATGCTGAAATTAATAAGAACATGTAAACATAGGGTTTTGGGACAAAGATTATATATTTTATTCAAATTCAAGATAAAAAAGTTTACAACCTTTTATTATGACCACTCTACGAACCAAGTCTGGGCTCCTTCATCGTGGCTCCAAGTGCATCAATCCCACATTAGATTCTCACAACCAACATGCCATAAAGGGAATGAGGAAGGCTTCCTAGATAAGAGCTGCTACAAAATGCTCCCGCTAATACAAAATAATGCCTCCAAAGGCTGAATAAGAAATCAAGATCAATACAAGCAGATCTGAATGCCAAACTCTCCAGGTGAAGAATGCCACGCTCCAATAGAAGGCTGAAACCCTCAATAACTCGGCCCTGCTGCCAAAAGTGTCCAATCACCCTAATAAATATGCCA
>JZKD02S1746616.1:238067-269826 GCA_000966675.3 Picea glauca | reverse complement strand
CTTTCTGCAATCTCTGAGTTTTTATATGCAACAACTTGAATACATTGCACTTGCATTTCTTACATGTTTCATTTGATTGTTTATTCATTTGGTTGTATTAGTTGATAGAGTGATAGTATTGATAAGATATTTATGCCTACATGATTTTGAATAAAATGTTTTTTGGGGAAGAGATATTTCCCAAGGAACAACAAGAATAAGACAAACCAACCAATATATCTAGAGAGGAGGGAGAAGAAAGAAAGTTCGATTTTCTTTCTATTGGATTTTATAGAATGATTTTCATTAATGATTTCAAGATTTTATCTAGTCTTCAATTTTAATGTAGATTAGGGTGCCATCTACTATTAATTCAATTTTGGTTCACATTACATAGTCAAGTAAAATGTTGTAGAGTTAGATCCAAAAGTGAAACTGAACAAAATCCTATGGATTATATCATAACCTCTTTAATCATTTTGTCAATACCTCAGTGACTTAAACATAAGTGAACCATGATTGATGTTGGATGATTTTATTTTTCATGGCAAGCAATTGTGCATCCTTGCAGGTTCTTTATGGGACAATTAAGTTTCAGATTGCATGTTGGTGATCTAGGTGGCTGAGATAAGATCTTGATTATATGGTAGAGTAGAGGTTATTTTGGATGCAAAAATATGTGGAAAATTATGTTTATTCTTGTCAAACTTTCTTGTTTTCCAATCCAAGTTTGTGAAATTCCAGACTATGTATGTTGATGCCAATACTGGAGAGACCTTGGGACCTGGGTTGACATCACTATGGGTTTTATTTTGGGATTTCCTTGGACATGTAAGGGTAATGGTTCATAGTATAAACTTCCAAAAGTGGTCCATTTCATTCCCTCTAAAAAGACTAAAGATGCCAACAAGACAATGAAATTATTTTTCAAAGAATTTGTATGAATGTAGGGTGTGCCCAAAACCTTTACTAGTGATAGGGAAAGACATGTAAAGATATTGTTTTCATATTGTACTAGTGTAATCCTTACATTAGTACAATGCCACTACAATTATTATCGTAGGGTGTACAAGGTTCTATCTTTGAGGATCATTTCTCAAAGAATTTTACACCCAAAGTAAAGAGTATTATTCACAATGATGTTGCTTTTGGTTCAATGAAACACTAAAGGTTAAGTTCCATTTGAATACTAGTTATATACAAAGATTTCACCATCTCAGAAACATTTATTAGTAGTTGGTAAGTATTATTTTCAACTACTTCAATCTGCGAATAATACCTCAATTTGTTTCCAACTTAATAAAATGGGTTGAGGAAAGAAACCTACAACCTACTAAGCCTCCTTTGCCTCCAATTAAAATTGAAAACTTAATTGACATTTTGGATTATGTAATTGACCCTGTATTAACGATTGATAGTCTATATAAGCTTAAATAAGAAACTCACAAAAGATACAGAGATAGGAAAGATCAAATTCCTACTTGGGATACTAACTCATCCAAAGAAATTATTCATGCCATTTACCCATTCTCTTATTTCGTTGTTCTATGTGCCATATACTATAATTCGAATCATTGAGATATTCTTTTGATTGATGGTACTCAAGAAATTTTCCCTATTACAACTTCAACTATCCCTAAAAAAATTTACTTCTTGATGCTTTAACTCTGAATGATGAAGTTTTATCCATTGAATTCAATAGTCAAATTGTCTCATGTAAAAGAGATTTATTAGGTAGATATCTTCAATTGAGGGAATACGTTCCAAATTAAACCCCTTCTTTTCAATATTCCATTTTCCAATAGATTTATTAGGTAGATATCTTCAATTGAGGGAATAAGTTCCAAATTAAACCTCTTCTTTTCAATATTCCATTTTCCACAAGCTATCTAGAGAACTGATTTCAATGATGTTTTTTATTTTAGGTTCTCATGATGATAAAATTTGTTATGCAACTATAATTTAGTTTAACTTCACTTCAATATTATTATGCTGATTACTTATATAATTCTATTTATGGTCAACTATGCAATTTTTCAATAGATAAATCTTTTATATATTAGTCTTACTTGGTTTATCTGCTCTTGTTTCCTCAAGCTACCAATTTTGAACACATATAGTTGAATAGGCTTAATGATCAAGATAACCCCCTCCCAATTTCTAAATGGACTCCATTCGTAAGAAGTCATTCCAAAGAATGGAGGTTGTACTACTTGTATTTATAAATTTGTGTATATGACTCATATTTTCATGGAGAACACACTCCTACAATTCCTCAAGAATGTAAGACATGTTTGTAGCTAAGTATAAATACTTGAGAGAGGATTGGTATATTTATCAAAGACCATACAATCCTTAGATTTTATGACTTTGAAGTTGAACCTTACTTGCTACAATTTTATCTTACCTCTAAAATATTTTAATTAAAGTATATTACGAAAAGCTTGAGCTCAGATTATTTGCATTTTACTTCCAAGCATAAAAAAATCCTATTTCAATTTACTTGCACTTGTTTCCTCTTCTGTAATTAAAAATAAATCAACTTTAATTTATGAAAGTAATATTTTAAGTTCCTATAATTTCAAGTTGGGAGAGGTTTGGCACTATGATCCTCACTGTGTCATTTTTGAAAGGAGGAATTTGAACAAGAATTCATCGTAACTTCATCACTTTGATCCAAGTTTTGAGAGATTGGAAAATAAATAAAGTCAGAGTGAATTATAGGAAATCGTGGAAGGAAATCAGATTCAGAGATAGTTATTAGTACCATTATTCTAACTCTTTAGTAGTGTACTAATCATGATGCCATTATAATGGATAAAGATAATGTTTTGACTGAAGTTGAAAAAGTAGCTAACTAGATATAGAAACTATGGTTGTAAATGAAGTTAATAGTGAAAAAATGGTTTAAAAAAAGTAGGATAAGGATAGAACTGAGAAGATATTACCTATTCAAACCCCCCCAAAAAAAGATATGAGAAACAAAAGAAAAATAAAGTTACAAGTGATCTTGGTTCAAAGAAATCTAAATTTCTTAATGAAGAAAGTCAAAAGATTTTGAGTGTTTCTAAGGAGATTCCCCAAATTTTAGATGTTACTTGTTGAAGCCACCTTTTACAAGTGGTTGAAATATAATTCTTGCAATCAAAAGTTGGTTTTTAGACTACCTTTTACTCTATGATCTTTACCCCCCGAAAGCCTCAATACCCCGACATGCGAAGTAGCAATTGTTGTTATAGTCCTAAGTCATTGTCGCTTAACCGTTAAGCAAGTTTATTACTTTTATTACCTCGCATTATCACACTTTGGGAGTTACAAGTCACAAGGTTTCCAAACTCTGATATGAGAAGTCACGAAATGGTTTTAAAAGTTTACCCAGGTTAGTGTCAGGGGTAAGTCACTTTAAACCCTAGTTAAGCACTGTCGGGGTTTCGTGACTCGACGATCGCTCTCCCAAAAAAATATACCTTCGTAGCCTCGAGTCGCGAAGTCACAATTTTTATTAATTAAGCATGGTTTAATTAAGAGATTAAGTCAGATCATGTTTTTTAAACTAAATCGCATCATCACGATTTCGGGTTTTGGGGGCTCAAAGGGTAGGAGTGAATTCTCCCGATACAACGAACGTTGAAAAAGGGGGATTAAAGACTAAAACAAACTTAATTAAAGGAGATAAGCAGGATTAATCGATGCATCAATTAAAACTTTAGTACACACCGTCTACGGAGTAATTTTAAATGTTTTTTGCACTGATTCGTGCTACGACTCGTCAAACAATTATGGCATTTATTTGGACTATGGTGAGGTGACAGATAGTAGGATCTCTCTTTTACTACTAAATCTTTCTTTAAGTGATTTGACCATTTTGTTCACAAGGACACGAGGGTTTTAAATGACTAAGATAAGGGGTTTGTTTCATTATTTCAATTTTATTTCTATTTTGCGCACAGAGCTTTTTCATCAGGATAACTTTTGTTTGTATTTACAATTCTTACTACAAGAGATCTATGTACAAAATTCTCTTTCATGGCTCTACGAAAGGTGTTCAAGGAGGCTATCGAGAGTTCAGGTCAGGGCTCCAATGTTGTTTCCGATACTTTACCCTAAAGTACTAATACTATCAAAACCTGGACATACATCTGCGACATTCTTCAGTCCAAATCGGTGAATTGTTCAGGTGATTCCAATGATAATGACAAGGATGATTTAGCCACCAAATACAAAATCGTCATTCAGGTAGGAATGCACAAAATAGTGGCAAGACCGTGGCTCCTCCCCTATTATGATATGATCAGATGGGCGCTAGACCACGTGGATATCTTGACCAGAACTATTATCAGCAAGCAGAAGGTGACGATTGGGACTTTTAGACCAGAACATTTGCAGGCAATGTATCAGTTGTCACCCACACCAAACTTCACGTACAATGTCAAGTTTCTGGAAGATTTCAAGGAGAAGGAATGCAAGAAATATGGCAGAAACTTGTCCAATCTGATCATGGATTGGGTTTCACACCCCGCAAAATTCAGGGTGAATTGTAAGGGAATTTATTCAATCTTCTCCTTAGAGCCACCATTCAGGTATATAACAATGATGGCCTGTAGGTTGTATGGGAGGGAGGACACCACACACTTTTTCCTCCTGTGGGTGCCTCTGATTCATACAGTCGCTGAAGGTATTTCTTTCGACTGGGCCAAACTGTTGTCAGGCAGTTTAACCAGTCGAATTATCGAATATCGAGCGCAGAAGGTGAGTAGGAAAGCAACTTCATTTTTTATGTCCACCTACATCATGGACACCATTTGTTTCAAGACACCTTTCCCTATAATGAGATGGAGCTGGACTCCATATAGTACAGAGCCTATCCATGTCTACCACTCGAATATTTGGGAGGATAAGGCAAAAGATTTCATCTACAAGATCTTCAACTGGGTAATGGTGCCACTGCATGTCACCATTTTTGGCTAGCCGCCTCCCAGGATATCAGATAGTGTCGCGACCAGCCTAAGCAATGTGGAAAATTGGTATCTAGAGGCGAAATTTTGTATATCAGAGTTTTCGACACCTCTGTCCCTCCATATGCCCTCCCGCTATTATTGTTAGATAAGATATTGTGTCATGAGATCACCAGACAGTCTGTGCTCGGTGGAATAAGCAAGGATCTCAAAGGAGTATCAAAAAAGGTATGGCCACCCTTACCTATTTGTATCGATGCATATTCCTTATTATATTTTGGCCACGCCAAAGCCGAGGCTGCGGCTCTGGAAGAAATGATGCTGGTAGATATTGAGTTCAAGAAGCACGACCCTAGTAAGGTTGTGAGCAATAACCTGGCAAGTTGCAGCCTGAAGAGGTATGAACACGAGGATTCCCTGCATGACAAAATAATTTAGGGCGCAAGGTCCTTCGCTGAAGTCCTAAGTCATATTCAAGCCTTGCCACCCAGAGACATGGCCGATTTTTTGAAATTTCGGGAACGTCGATAGAGTTGTCTCCCCTAGATTTTATAGGGTGAATCCCCAAAGCTTCCAGTTACAAAGAAAATGGGAGCCAAAGGTGCAAAGGACTCGATTCCTAGTGGGGAGAAGGACCAAGGGAAAACCAGGGAGGCTGGAACCTCAAAGCTAGGAGATGAAGTCCACCAGAAGTAGGAAGGAAACCCCGAAAAGGGTATGTCAGGCAAGCAGGCCCAAGGCCAAGTGGAGATACCTTTGCAGGGATTGGGCAACTCACTTTCACTCGCGCCAAACAAGTTGGTTATAGAATTCACCTCGAAACAAACATCCAAGAAAATCGGTAGTCCGATTGCTATTGTCACACCCTTGCAGTTCACAAAGGGGAATCCTGACGTGAGATGGATATTCAATGAAGAATTAATGACTATTTCTATAGAGGAGCTACCTCCCAACGAATTTTTCTTTGACAAGAAAAGAAAAATTTTTAATTTAAAAAGAGGGCATAGTAGCTAAAACATTTAAAATCATGATATATGGGAAGGACATGAAAGAGGGAGAATTTGTAGAGAAGATAGTCGGGACACTATGGGATTATGCCACAGCCAATCAGTACTCATTTGGGACTTTGACGGCCCAGTTGAAATGAAAGAACCTCATGATAAGTAAATTGGAAGCTAAGGTGGCTACTGCCAAAGAGAATGTCAGGGATGAGGTGAGAAGGAGCATTGAGGAAGCTCGAACAATCGACCTGCATGAAATAGAGAAGCTCAGGTCCGACCTCGAGTAGGTGCGCCAGTCAGCACAAACTAGCCAAACACAGGTAAGCCAACAGGGACAACAGATTATAGAGTTGCAGTCGAAAGTGGAGGTGGCCAAGAAATAGGTTGTAGACATAAAAGTGTTCAGATCGTAGGCCACCGAAATCCAACATAAGGTACTTACGGATCAACAAAACTTGCTAGTAAAGTTGAGAACCATTCAAAACAATTTCCAGATTATAGAGAAAATATTAGAAAACATTTCTTCGAGAGAAAGAGAAGTCGAGGAAGCACGGGTCGCTTTCTAAGACACTGTTATAGCTACATCCAAGACAAAGACAGTTAGCAACTCAAAATTATCCATCGTGAAACAAGCCAGAGGCAATATCTTGTTGAAGGTCTGGGAGAAAAACATATCAGAAAGCAGGGGGAGAGCTAACGAAGTAAAGAATTTTTGTCAGGAAACATTCTCTTTAATAAGTAAAGGTTTTCTAGATCTTGATAAGGAGAGCAGTACTGGGACACTGGGAAAAATCAATATAGCTAAACATATGTTGGACATCAAAGAAAACATGGAGGAGCAACAAGTGGAGATATCCCAGATTAGCCAGGTTGATATGACCCAAATGGACAAATGGATAGTACAACCAAGTTTACAATTATGCTTCATCATCGCAGAGGACCAAGAACTGGGAAAGAGTTTACCACAGCTGGCGAAGAATTGTTACACTCTTGAAGCGAGCGACCAAGCAGAGCCTTCCAGGTTGATAGCCCAGTTGGTGGAAAGGTGCATCACTTGCACTGAGCAGACGAAAGGGCAGGCTTCTGGTGTCAAATAATGTTAGATGTCTTCCTGTTCTATTTTTAGAACCCAAATAATAAAGAAAGGAAGGTGCTCTGGCCATAGGAAGGAGGACAAAGACAAAGAAGTGAAACGCATAAATTTCCCATTTTGTAACCAAAAAATTCTAGAATGATTGAGATTCGAGCATTTAGAAGTTTGTATAAATATGCTTTTTGAAGTGAGAATAAGGGCTAGACATTTATTGGCTGATTGTAATAGAGACTTTCTTCCTTTTGAAAATTAATACAAAGAAATCCAAATATTCCTGATTCCGTGAAGACTGAGTTATAAGTTTTGTTTTCTCTGTTATCTTATATTAAGTTTTGTTTCTCATATATATTTCTGATGAATGCTTAGCTACAATTTAGTGCAACTTCTACTGTGGTGACCAACTTTTAGTCATCTAATTGCTTGCAGTTTTTCCTCTGTATCAGCTATCAGTAGGTACAAGACCTGTGACCTTTTTAGATCTCTATGTTTTATGCTTTGTCATATTTTTCCCCTTTTTATCTTTTACTCACTTTCGAATGCCTGGAACCTGTACTTTTTATCCTTAAGTACAGAATCTAGAACAACATCTTTCTGGTGCCATTGTCGGGGACCGAAGTTACGAAACCTTTTCCCTGGGAGAACGACATTTTTGCAATTTTCTACCCTTTGATGGTGAACAAAGGGTGAGCACCTTCTAAAGGATTTTTCTTTTATCATTCACTTGGCGAATCCACATTTAATTAATCTAGCATCCAGTCGAAGGAACACAAGACAAAACCCGGATGGTAAACAAACCACACCCATTTTCGATCCCAAAAAAATACTGAAAACAAGAGGTTCCCTTAAGCCAACCACTGCGGTCTACCAACCTAGGTACACACAACCCAAAGCTAAGATTCCTTTTGAACCTCTAACTTCACATGAATACCCCCCTAAAACCCTAAACCCAACTTTAGCTCTCCCTGAAATTAAAAATGAAATTCATCCGACAACTTCTGGTGTACATAAAGGTGAAAATCCCTTAGTAAATTTAACAACGATTGATATCTCGTCGACTCTTTGGTTAGATTTCCCGACCTCACCGAGTCTCAAGGAGTATACCATAGACTCAGATTCTACACCCATGGGTTCCCCTGATTACATCTCTTGCAAATGCGAGGAACTAAGTCCTCACATCCCTTTTCACCCTTCTTCAGTTTTCTCGTCTCTCGAAGAACCTAAAGATTCACTTTTAGTGTTTCAGAACCCTCTATATAACGCACCGTTTTCCTATCCAATAGTATCGATGGCGGCCGCTAGAGAGGAAGGTGGAGGGGTTTTGGTAGGAGGAGGTGGAGGGGCTCTATAAGGAGGAGGTGGGGGCCATGGGCCACCCCCGCCTCCTAGAGTTTTCACTAAAGTAGCTGCCAGATATGCACCTTTGGTCCTTCCTATCCCTCTTCACGACCTTCCTGAAAAATACATGAAAAACTTACCTAAATTTACAGGGGAAGGAGACCTGACCGTGGCAGAACATATAAATATATTTGATCAGTTCACAGATATCCTAGGTCTCAAACACAAAGATGTATATTCAAGGTTATTAGTTCAGACTTTATAAGGATAGGTATGAGCCTAGTTTCGAAGTCTACCCGCAGGTTCTATATTATCCTATGTTTCCCTAGAAGACTCTTTTCTTAGATAATGGGGTGAAAGAAAATACCATTTGTACTATTTGACCGATTTTGGGTCTTTAAAGAAAAAAAAATTAGAAACTATTATGGAATTCATTCAAAGGTTTAACAAGTTATATAATAAGATCCCAGTTGAAGTTAAACCATCCCAACCTACAGCCAAGGTAACCTTTATGGGAGCCTTCAAACCAGATTTTACACTTATGTTGAGAGAAAGGAGAGGGGATACCCTGACCTGAATGCAAGACGACGTAGTAGAGATCAAATCTAACATAATGGATTTGGGAAAATTAAAAAAAAAAATAGAAACGGGAAACTGAGAAACCAAACATTTTAGAGAACAAGCGGGACCCTCACGGCCTAGTAGATCCTCAGATGATAAAATGGATGATATGGCTAGGATAATTAAAGAGCTATCAAATAAGATTTCCATAATGGAGCTAGATCAATCCAATGAAGATCCTTTCATTAAAAGGGAATTCATAAGAAACCCCAACCCTCGAAATCAACAAAGACAGATTAGAAACGAAGACCAGAAAATCCAAACTCCTTTAAAAAATGAAAATTTTATAGGAGGAAATGACCTGCAAGATTTCGAGAATCTGGAAGAAGACGTAAACAATTTGGGTGATGATTGTACAGAACCTCATTTAACTAAAGAAGATTATGAGAATTCCTTGAACGTGGAGCAACCATCACATAAAGATGATGACATAAACAACATTGATGTTTCTGTCTATCAAGAAATGACTGATTCAATAATTTCTGAGGTCCAACATAAGTACAACCTAAGGCCTAAAAACAAACCTGTGTCGACTCCTAAACCCAAGAAAAATCTTCCTAGAGGCGAAATTTACGAGCCTGCCCCAAAGGAGACCGAGATACCTAATAGAAAAATAAAAGAGGTAGATTCATAGAATCCCAAAGTAAAGGAGGTTGAGACCCAAGCAAAAAAAGCTAAGACAGCTGAAACACATATACCAGTAAATAAACTCATGTAAAATAAATCAGCACAAAAAAATAAGTTGGAAAATAAGGAGTCTGAGGTTTCAACCATAGAAACGAGCAAAGGTAGGGGAGGTTTCAGCCTTGAAAATGAGATAAATAAGATCCAAATACCAATCCCTCTGGTCGAATTAGCAAAGAATCCTGTGTATCGAAAGCAGATAACCAAAATGATAGGTTTTTTGGATCCAGAAAGTCACTCTGACGTGATAAAATTGCAAGATGATAAGCCTAATATCACTTTTGGTCCACATTTTGAGGGTGCTGGAGACACTGTCACTCCCTTCTATATTACCCTGAATGTGCATGATCGACTGTTGCATAACTGCATGCTAGACTTTGGAGCCTCACATAATGTGATGCCCAAGTCTATTATGGATAGACTAGGCCTCAAGATCACCAGGCCTTATGAAGATCTCTACTCTTTTGATTCAAGAAGAGTTAAGTGCATGGGTATGATAAAAGATTTAGTAGTCACTCTTGCACAGGTTCCAGTGAAAAGAGTCCCGATGGATGTAGTTATTGCCGATATAACTACGAAGTATGGCTTGCTACTATCTAGGTCATGGGGAGCCAAACTTGGGGGGTCTCTTCAACTAGACATGACCTATGCCATGATTCCTGTGTTTGGTGGACAATTTACTCGGCTATATAGGGAAACGAGGTTAGCATACACAGTGAGTGACCCACAGAATCCTAACAATTATCCTATTTATGTTGTCGATCAAGATCTAGGGAATTGTATTTTGTCTTTTGATCATGGTGTAAATAGATGTACAGAAGACAATTACATAGATGAAAATGAATTAGGAAAGATAGACGAAGATATGTATAGCACTGGAATTTGGAAAATGTTTTTTTACGGTGCCTTGTCATATGAAGGAGCAGGTGCAGGAGTATTGTTTGTAGCACCTAAAAATGAATTTGTTATTCCTTTCTCTTATAGGCTTCAGTGGGATATAGACTACACCAATAACGTATGTGAGTACAAGGCCCTAGTCTTTAGGTTGGAAGCTTCCAGGAAGCTGAACATTAAAAACTTGGAAGTATATGGAGACGTAGAGTTGATAGTGAAACAGATAAATTGGAAATACCAGGCCAAACACCCAAGATTGAGATCTTATAGGAATTGCACCTAGGATTTAATAGAAAATTTCTTCTTGTCAGTAAATGTTCATTTCATCCCACGCGCTGAAAAACTGCAAGCCGATTCATTAGCCAAAGTAGCCTCAACGTTTTACCCCCTACAACTTTCAAACTAAGGTACCACATAGAGGTGAGGAACAAACCTTCCATACCAAACAACATCCAACAATGGAAAGTGTTTGAGGATGATGAACAAATCAAGAAGTTCCTCGAAATGGTGGATGACTTCGTCGAAACTCACATTGACCAAGAAAACCAAAACGACCACACATGGATCATGCAAGAGGGAGAGGATCCTCAGGGGTTCCAAGAAAAGATCGTTAACCATCGCATGTTAGTTTTAAAGAACAATCATATTCCAAAGGGACTAAACACTCTGGAGATACTGTTCGACCAAAATGATATGCCCTTAAAATCTACTTTTCAACCCCAACCAGAAAAGGTTGAAGACTGTGACATAGGAACCAAAGAGGAGCCTAGCATAGTAAAAATATCAAAGTATCTCCCTCTTGAGACAAAGAGTAAATATGTTGATCTACTTGAGAAGTATAAAGATACCCTACTAAGGACCTATGACACTGTTGTGATTGAACACAAGATACCCCTAAATCCTGGTGTCAAACCTTTTAGACAAAAACTCAGACAAATCAATCCCCGTGGTCGAAAGGGAAGTCAATAATCTTCTAGACGCAAAAATAATTGTACCACTGAGATACTTCGACTCAGTAGAAAACCTGTTCCTGGTTAGAAAGAAAAGTGGGGAGATCAGATTGTGTGTTGATTTTAGAAATCTAAATAAATCCTCCCTCAAAGATAATTACCCCCTACCCAAAATGGATCACATTTTAGAAAAAGTAGTTGGGGCAAATAGGATGTCAATGATCGACGGGTTTTTCGGGTACAATCAAATTGCTGTCAATGAGCACGACAAAGAAAAACAGCCTTCACCACCCCTTGGGGTACATTTATGTATGACAATATGCCTTTTGGTTTAATGAATGTAGGTGCTACTTTCCAACGTGCTATGGATATCGCTTTCATCGGAGAAAGGGACAAATTTGTGGTTATCTATCTTGATGATCTGATCGTTTTTTCTAAATCTGATGAAGATCATCTGATACATCTCAAGCAGATGTTTGATAAATGCCGCAGGTTTGGTTTGTCTTTAAACCCAAAAAAGTCTCACTTTTCTATGCAATAAGGTAAACTCTTGGGTCATATTGTGTCTCAAGATGGTATTAAAATTGATTCTAAAAGAGTTGAATCTATAGACACAATAAATATCCCTAAGAATGTAAATGAGATTTAGTCATTCTTAGGAAAAATAATTTTTTTGAGGAGATTTATCCCAAACTTTGCTAAAATCGTGAAGTTGATCACAGATATGCTAAAGAAGAACAGCAAAGTGAAATGGATAGCAGAATCCAAAGCATCATTTGTACACATCAAGAAGGTTATACGTAAGGCACTCGTACTGGCAAGCCCTGATTATCTAAAAGATTTTTTGATTTTCTCGTTCGCCTCTGAACACACACTTGCTGCGGTACTCCTCCAGAAAAATGAAGAAGGTTTCGAGCAACCAATATCCTTTTTTAGTAAAAGTCTTAGAGACGTTGAACTTAGATATGATATAATGGAAAAGCAAGCATATGCTATGATGAAGGCGTTAAATTCTTTCAGAACCTATGTGTTACATTCCAAGGTAATTGTGTACGTACCCACTAGTTATGTAAAAGACATTTTGGTTCAGTCTGATAGTGATCGGAAAAGGGGATGGTGGCTTGCTAAAATTCAAGAATTTGACCTGGAGATAAAACCAACGAGACTAGTAAAGGGAAAAGGATTGGCTAAGCTCTTAGCTGAATCCAATTTCAGAGCCCTTGGGATAAATGGCCTATAGGGATCTGAAGAGTGTGTGGACATGAACGAGCTCGATGAACAAATAAATGCCATCAGAATCGAAGAGAAGTTTGCCTCATCAGATTGGTATAGAGACATAGTGTCCTACCTGTTGACCTTAAAATTCCCGAGTGAATTATCCCCATCTAAAGACAGGACGCTAAAGTTGCATGCGGTGAAGTACTGTATATATGAAAGCCAAATGTATTGGAAAGACCCACTAGGCTTCCTGTTGGTTTGTTTAGTTGAATCAGAAACAGAGAAGGTCATAAACAAATTTCACGAAGGAGTGTGTGGAGGACATCACACCTAGAGGAAAATGGCTTATAAGATCCTGAGGGAAGGATATTATTGGCCCAAACTATTCCCAAACATCAACGCCAAAGTTAGAGCTTGTAACACTTGCCAATTGTTCACAGGCAAGCATAAACTCCCAGTGCTACCGTTGGTTCTAGTCAAAACGGAAGCCCCTTTTCAACAATGGGGACTAGATTTTATAGGCGAAATTAACCCTCATTCTAGCACTCAACACAAATGGATCCCGACCATTACATATCACTTCACCAAATGGGTGGAGGCTATTCCAACTAGAAAGGCAATGGATTCGGTGGTAATGGATTTCCTAGAAGAGAACATTTTGTCTAGATTCTGCTGCCCCCAAAAGATAGTCACAGATAACGCCCAGGCATTTAAATCTATGGCTATGGTTATCTTTTGCCAAAAGTACAATATTGTGCTCGGTCATTCCATGGCATATTACCCCCAAGGAAATGGGCTAGTTGAGTCTTCAAACAAGAGTTTAATCGCTATAATTAAGAAAGTGTTGAACGAAAACAAAAAATCTTGGCATGTGCATTTGAAATACGCTTTGTGGGTGAATCAGATAGCTACAAAAAAATATATTGGCACTTCTCCTTTCCAAATGGTATACGGGACTGACATAGTATTACCTATAAATCTAGTGCTTCCCATAATGAAAATTTGGCAAGATGAGAAAGAAGAACCAAATCATGTCACGAGAAGAATAAACCAGCTTATTGAATTTCAACAGCATAAGGATGAAGTGGACGAAAGGCTACAGAAATACCAGGACAACATGAAAGCGTTATTCGATCGCAAGGCCAAGGACAAAGAATTTTTCCCCGACGATTTGGTTTTGAAATGGGATGCTAGGAAGGAAGACTCGACAAAACATGGTAAATTTGATCATATCTAGTACGGACCATTCAAAGTCACAACTCCTGAAGGGAAAAATTCATTTCTATTAGATAATTTGGATGGTAAAATCCTCAATGCCCCTGTCAATGGGCGTTATTTAAAACACTATATGCAATAAATGGTTTCCAAAATTCCCACTGTATATACCGGTTTTTGTTTTTTTTTATTTCATAACTTTTCTTTGGTAAGTCTACTTTCATCACAAATAAAATAGGTCAGTGTTTTTCTAGAAGTGGGGATACAAAATTTTCAAAGCATTCAATTCCTTTATAGCCCTGATACTCTTTGTGTTGTTCCCTTACAAGATCCCGGCATCCAGCCCAAATGAGAGAAAGGAATAAATAGATGGTCATATATCGGAGAATCAATTCACCGAAAAAAGATGATAGAATTTTTTTTTCCGTTATTTTAGAAGAGAACGAAATGGTAAGGAAAAGGTACGAGTTCCAAAGATGTCTATTTTTCAAATGAGTATCTCTAAAGTTCCATGACAGTCTCATAAGTAAGTTTTTTTTGCCTGATATGTCATTAAAAGAATGACTTCTTACTCTGGATCCTAAAAGTTTCACCTAGATAAAGATAAGAGGTAATTAAAATAAGCAGAGGGAGTAAAGTGTCTCCGAGAAAGGGTTCCAAGAGTCAGGTTTGATCCATGACCTCTATATTTTGAAATCTAGACATTTCTCCATCACCCTTTTTCTGTTCCCGAATTTACCTTCTTAAAAACTAGACGCCTTTCTGTGGTTCCCACAAAGGAGAAGAGGTTACGTTTTAGCTTTAGAAGCTAGAAGACATATCTTAAAAAGTAAGAAAGCCCTCATAACTCCTCATTCTCCTACTAAATAAAGTTATACGTAGGTTGATCCTGACTCTTCTAGTTTTTTTAACAATGTTCGAAGGATTGAGGCTTGCTCGAAGGAAGACCCCTGGAAGTAATTTTTCCCATTTTCCCTGCGGGCTAAGGTGTTTTGAAAGTTAAGAGAAGGTTGGCCCTTAGCAATCAAAGAAAGTTGACAGACCTCCACTGCGAATATTACACAGATATCATCCCTGGTATGCCTTATACAAACTGATTGCCCCCACGTCGTGCTTTAAAAAGTAAAATATAAGATAGATGGTGAAAGGAAATTCACATTTGATTTCCCCCATCTAGTCCAAGGAGATTATGAAAGCAAATTCATAAATGATTGCCCTCGTCTCAGCATTTAAATGCACAATTATGATTCAAAGTGGTGAAAGGAAATTTAGTACAAAGGGCCAAATAACTTAACCAGGGCACTGAACAGGTTCGCTGACAGTGAAGCGATATCTGAGATATCTATAAGGCTGTCATACGTAAATTTCATTCTACTCTGGTAATCAACCTTTTCAAAACTAGATCTGCATCCCAAGTTTAGACAAGCTCCCCGATTAAAATCATGGAATTTACTTTGTTTGATGCAAGTCAAAACCCACAAGATCTGTTGAATTTCCTAGGACTATTTTGATTATTTTAAAGCAAACCTGAGTTCAGTATCAAGAAGGAGAAAGTCATCGAAAGGGCTATAGCTGAGTTTAGAACGCATTTGAACTTTGAAAATATTTTCAGAAGTAAATATGAAATATCTTTTTCCCTCTGCATCCCCTTCCTAAAACAAGTTTCACAGAAAGAAACCAATGACTCCATTTACCCAATACAGGCACATGGTCTACTGTTCTTTCTGTCTCACAGGAGGACAAGATCCCTAGTTAGAGCCTATGTTGAAGCCACCTTTTGCAAGTGGTTGAAATATAATTCTTACAATCAAAAGTTGTTTTTCAGGCTACCTTTTACTCTATGATCTTTACCCGTGAAAGCCTCAATACCCCGACATGTGAAGTAGCGATGGTCGTTATAGTCCTAAGTCACCATCGCTTAATCGTTAAGAAAGTTTATTACTTTTATTACCTTGCGCTTCGAGAGTTACAAGTCGCAAGGGTTCCAAACTCCGATATGCGAAGTCGTGAAACGGTTTTAAAAGTTTACCCAGGTTAGTGTCAGGGGTAAGTCACTTTAAACCCTAGTTAAGCACTATCAGGGTTTCGCGACTTGGTGATCGGTCTCCCAAAAAAAATACCTTCATGGCCCCGAGTTTTGAAGTCGCGATTTTTATTAATTAAGAATGGATTAATTAAGAGCTTAAGTCAAATCACGTTTTTTAAACTAAATCGCATCATCGTGATTTCTGGTTTTGGGGGCTCAAAGGGTAGGAATGAATTCTCCCGATACAGCGAACACCAAAAAAGGCGGATTAAAGACTAAAACAAACTTAAATAAAGGAGCTAAGCAGGATTAATCGATGCATCAATGAAAAATTTAATACACACCGTCTGCGGAGTAATTTTAAATGTTTTTTGCGCTGATTCGTGCTACGACTCATCAAACAATTATGGAATTTATTTGGACTACGATGAGGTGACAGATAGTAGGATCTCTCTTTAGTGCTAAATATTTCTTTAATCAATTTGACCATTTTGTTCGCAAGGACACCAGGGGTTTAAATGACTAAGATAAGGGGTTTGTTTCATTATTTCAATTTTATTTCTATTTTGCGCAGAGCTTTTTCATCATAATAAATTTTGTCTGTATTTACAATTCTTACTACAGGAGATATGCATACAAAATTCTCTTTCATGGCTCCATGAAAGGCGTTCAAGGTGGCTGCCGAGAGTTCAGGTCATGGCTCTGATGTTGTTTTCGATACTTCACGCCGAAGTATTAATACTGTAAAAACCTAGACATACATCTCCAACATTCTTCAGTACAAATCAATGAATTGTTCAGGTGATTGCAGCGATAATGAGAAGGATGATTTGGCCACCAAATACAAAATATTCATTCAGGCATCAATGCACAAAATAGTCGAAAGACCACGGCTCCTCCCCTATTATGATATGATCATATGGGTGCTATACCACGAGGATATCCTGACCAGAACTATTATCAGCGAGCAGAAGGTGATGATTGGGACTTTTAGACCAGAACATTTGTAGGAAATGTATCAGCTGTCACCCACACCAAACTTCACGTACAATGTCAATTTTCTGGAAGGTTTCAAGGAGAAGGAATGCGAGAAATATGGCAGAAACTTGTCCAATCTGATTAGGGATTGGGTTTCTCAGCCCGCAAAATTAAGGGCGGATTGTAATGGAATTTATTCAACCTCCTCCTTAGAGACGCCATTCAGGTATATAGCAATGATGGCCTATATATTGTATGGGAGGGAGGACACCACACACTTTTTCCTCCCATGGGTGCCTCTGATTCATACAGTCGCTGAAGGTATTTCTTTCGACTGGGCCAAACTGTTGTCAGACAGTTTAACCAGTCAAATTACTGAATATCGAGGGCAGAAGGTGAGTGGGAAAGAAACTTCATTTTTTATGTCCGCCTACATCATGAATTCCATTTTTTTCATGATGTCTTTCCCTCTAATGAGTTGGAGTTGGACTCCATCTAGTATAGAGCCTATCCATGTCTACCACTCGAAGCTTTAGGAGGATAAGGCCAAAGAACTCATCTACGAGATCTTCAACTGGGTAATGGTGCCACTGCATGTTGCCATTTTTGGCCAGCCACCTTCCAGGATATCAGATAGCATCGCGACTAGCCTAAGCAGCATGGAAGATTGGTATCTAGTGGCAAAATTTTTGTATATCAGGGTTTTCGACACCTCTGTCCCTCCATATGCCCTCCCGCTATTACTTCCAAATAAGCTATTGTGTCGTGAGATCGCCAGAGAGTCTGTGCTCGGTGGAATAAGAAAGGAGCTCAAAGGAGTATCAAAAATGGTATGGCCTCCCTTCCCTATTCATATCGATGCATATTCCTTGTTAGATATTGGCCATGCCAAAGTCGAGGCTACGGCTCTGGAAGAAATGAAGCTGGTAGATATTGAGTTCAATAAGCATGACCCTAGTAAGGTTGTGAGCAATCACTTGGCAAGTTGCGGCTTGAATAGGTATGAACATGAGGATTCCATGCATGACGAAATATTCTAGGGCATGAGGTCCTTTGCTGAAGTCCTAAGTCATATTCAAGCCTTGCCACCCAGAGACATGGCCGAATTTTTGAAATTTCGGGAACACCGACAGAGTTGTCTCCCCCATATTTTATAGGGTGAATCCCCAGAGCTTCTAGTTACAAAGAATACAGGAGCCAAAGGTGAAAAGGACTCGAGTCCTAGCGGGGATAAGGACCAAGGGAAAACCAGGGAGGCTGGAACCTCAGAGCTAGGAGCCTAAGTCCCCCAGAAGCAAGAAGGAAAACCCAAAAAGGGTGCACTAGGCAAGTAGGCCCAAGGCCAAGTGGAGATACCTTTGCAGGGATTTGTCAACTCACTTTCTCTCGCTCCAAATGAGATGGTTACAGAAGTCACCCCGAAACAAACATCCAAGCAAATTGGCAGTCTGATTGCAATTTTCACACCTTTGCAGTTCACAAAGGGGAATCCTGACGTAGGATGGATTTTCAATGAAGAACTGATGCTTATTTCGGTAGAGGAGCTGCCTCCCAATGAATATTTATTTGACAAGAAAAGAAAGGTTGTGGTAAGGAAAGGATTTTATCAAAAAGACGACGTAGTAACTAAAAAATTTAAAATCATGACAGATGGGAAGGCCACGAAAGAGGGAGAATTTGTAGAGGAGATAGCTGGGACACTAGGGGCTTATGCTACAGCCAATCAGTACTCATTTGGGACTTTGATAGCCCAGTTGAAATGAAAGAACCTCCTGATCATTAAATTGGAAGCTAATGTGGCTACTATCGAAGCAATGTCAGGGATGAGATCAGCAGGAGCCTTGAGGAAGCCCGAACAACCAACCTATGTGAGGTCGAGAAGCTCAGGTCCAACCTCAAGCGGGTGCGCCAATCGGCGCAAACTAGCCAAACATAGGTAAGCCAGCAGGAGTAATAGATTATAGAGTTGTAGTCAAAAGTGGAGGCGACCGAGAAACAGGTTGTAGACATAAAAGTGTTCACATCATAGCCCACAGAAATACGACATAAGGTACTTACGGCTCAACAAAACTTTCTAGTAAAGGTGATAACCATTCAGAACCATTTCTAGATGATAGAGAAAATATTAGAAAACTTTTCTTCGAGAGAAAGAGAAGTTGGGGCAGCACGGGTCGCTTTCCAAGACATTGTTATAGCTACAGTGAAGATAGAGACGATCAACAACTCAAAATTATCTGTCGTAGAAAAAACCAGAGGTAATATCTTGTTGAAGGTCTAGGAGTAGAACATATCAGAAAGCAGGGGGGGAGCTAACGAAGTAAAGAACTTTTGTGAGGAAGAATTCTCTTTAATAAGTAAAGGTTTGCTAGATCTTGATAAGGAGAGAAGTGTTGGGACACTGGGAAAAATCAATATAGCTAAACATTTGTTGGACATCACAGAAAACATGGAGGAGCAACAAGTGGAGATATCCCAGATTAGCCAGGTTGATATGAGCCAAATGAACAAATGGCTAGTACAACCAAGTTTACAATTATGCTCCATCATCGCAGAGGACCGACAAGTGGGAAATATTTTACCACAGTTGGCGAAGAATTGTTACACTCTTGAAGCGAGCGACCAAGTAGAGCCTTCCAGGTTGATAGCCCAGTTGGTGGAGAGGTGCATCACTTGCACTAAGCAGGCGAAAGGGAAGGCTTCTGGTGTCAAATAATGACATATGTCTGCCTATTCTATTTTTAGAACCCAAAGAGTAAAGAAAGGAAGGTGCTATGCCCGCATGAAGGAGGACAAAGAAAAATAAGTGAAATGCGTAAATTTCCCATTTTGTAACCGAAAACTTCTGGAACGATTAAGATTCGAGCGTTTAGAAGTTTGTATAAATATGCATTTTGAAGTGAGAATAAGCGCTGGACCTTTCTTGGTCGATTGTAATAGAGAGTTTCTTCCTTTTGAAAATTAATACAAAGCAATCTGAAGATTCCTGATTCTGTGAAGATTGAGTTATGAGTTTTTTTTTCTCTGTTATCTTATATTAAGTTTTGTTTCTCATATATATTTCTGATGAATGCTTATCTACAATTTAGTGCAACTTCTACTGTGGTGACCAACTTTTAGTCATCTAATCGCTTGCAGTTTTCCTCTACATCAGCTATCAGCAGGTACAAGACCTGTGAACTTTTTAGATCTCTATATTTTATGCTTCATCAGATTACTTCTTGCCTTTTTCTTCTTCTGTTTATAGGGCGATATTCTCCCTTGATAGGAGCCTCACATTGTCAACTTCTTAATGTTTTCTCACATTTCATACATGATTCTTTAAAAAGTTAACTTAGTTACAGGAGAAGGCCTTTGGTTTGTGTTCTATCTTTAACATCGGATTTCGAAAGTTCTCTTTTATATGGTTAAAAAAAAAAATTGAAGTGGCATTTTAAACCTCAAACTTTCTTTTCATTTTATGTTCCTCCATGACTGTGCCCTTTGCGAGACAACCCAACATTGAACCCAGCCTATCAGATCAAACCACCATCGCTTTGAACCTATTTGACACCATACTTAAAACTACCATCACCCAGGTCGAACTCGAACGTTCATGGGCTGCAATTGAATGAGATATAAGCATCCAGGAATGTTTGGAAGTGAGACAGACACAACTTAGAAATCAGCCTTAGCTTCCTTTTCCCAAAGGTTGATTTTTCCCCTTTTTATCTTTTACTGACTTTCGAATGCCTAAACCCTGTACTTTTTATCCTTAAGTACAGACTCTGGAACAACATTACTCATAATACAAAAGTTAAAAAGGATGTTGAGAAAGAATACAATGATATATAGTCTTTATTATTGGAGGAACATTTCAGGAAGCCAACTCCTACAAGACATCTTGTTTCAATAATGATTTCTTATACAAAACCTATTACTGAATTTGCTACTAAAGAAGGTGTTCATTCTAAATCTCTCCTAGAGTCTAGGTCATCCTTAGTCAAATATGATTTAGCATCATCAAAGAAAAAACCATATTTTTTTATATGGTTGAATTGAAGATAAAATCTGTTCAATTCAGGAAGCAACAATACCCTCGGATTTTTTTCTAAAGGATCAATTGTTCCTAGTTTTTTAACAGATGTAGATCATGAGAAGACACAATTTAAGATTTATTCCCTCCAACGAAGAGCAATTAAAGATGAAGACAGTATTCAAGTTCATGAATATGATTCAACAACCATCAATGTTGATTTGAATCAACTTCATGTTTTAGATATGGTGGAGTGGCATAAACAGTATGGAGAGGTAGTCTCTAAAGAATTACTTTGGGCCAAAGTGGATTTTTTGAAACTTCAATGATTGGTTTCAAAGCTAGCCCAAAAATTGGATTAATAAAAAATATCCAATCAAGGCCAAAGATACTAAAATTTAGGAGTTGGAAGACTCTAAAGAATTGCTTTGGGCCAAAGTGAATTTTGTGAAATTTCAAGGATTGGTTTCAAAGATATCCAAGAAATTGAATCAAGAAAAAAGATTCAATCAAGGCTAAAGATACTAAAATTCAAGAGTTAGAAGATAAGTGTCACCTTGACCTCTGATTCGGAAATTTTTTACTCTGTCAAGGCATTAATGAAGGAAACAAATGTTTGACTCTCACTTTGGAAACCCTAAAAGGCCAATTATATTATATCTTCCTATTATATTCTCCTAAAAGAACCAACAACGCAACTTGCATGTTACCAATAATTTTCCAAATGCAAGGGCCCTGCAAGGAAGCCACAACGATCACCCAAACTCTAGGACAAGTGGAGAAGAGTTCTCTTTCAAAGTTCCTCCCAATATGAGGTTTACTACCGCTTACCGCTCATGTGCTACCGAGCAATGTGTGATAACAAGCCAAAACTAACCAACCCTGCAAATGGCCCTAAGACAATCTTCGAGTGGACCCGGTAGGTAGATCCATTTTATCACTCACATCACCCCTCGCATGAAATGCCAAATCCAACAAAACAAAACCAAAGCATCGGGGACATAGCTCATGTGGGAAAAAACTCGAGGTTCCGCAAAAGGAAACACCAGGCGAGTTAGCAACAGGGGCACCCACATGAGAAATTGTAACAGAAATAGGTTAGAACACGCAGAGGAAAAACTCAAGTTCGCAAGAGGGGCACCCAACCAAGAAAACTAAAGAGCCAACGACACAGGTGTGGTGGGAAAAAAACTTGGGGTTTCCCGAATGCAAGGCAAAATTGGGGTTTCTAGAGGCAACACAACTCAAGTTGGAAAGAGGAGTCAAAATTTATTCATTCATTTTCCAAATCGAAAATCTCGGAATGAAATTAATCACCATTCTTTGTTCCTTGTGAATATTGGCTTGAGGTCGAGGTCTCTATCTCCTTACGCACATAATGGCTCGAGGTCTATATCTCCTTGCACTGCAATGTCTAAGTTCACTTTCTCCTTGCGCCGCAGTGGACGAGGTCACTTTCTCTTTGCAATGTAGTGGTGATATGACAATCGCTGACAATATTTCAAGGGTTGGAATGTCTCCGGTACTGAGATACAAAGGTCTTGAAACCATGGATGGCTCCCGAAGCAAATGCCTTTGAAATGGGCATGGGAAAGCAGGCAAGAGAGACAAACCTATGTTTCATGGACTTGTCAATAACTAAACTCCTTCAAGTCAAACATTCGACTCCTTTGTCCAAGTGGAAGCCTACTTATGTATTAGGTTTTCAAAATAAATATAAATAATGAATGGTTGTGAGAAGATCATGTATCCACAAAATTATTCCATTAAAGGTTGGATTAGCACTAAGTAATATTGGTCTAATAGCGAAATATTTATACACCCAAGTTTGCACTCTTCAAATTATTTCCTAGGCACAAGTTCTAGGCATGGACTTAATAAATATAAAGGCTCTATAATTTTATGTCCTATTATTCATCAATTTTTACTTGCTTTCTAGATGGTTGAAGAATTGAATAGGCCTTTGCATGACATAGATATTATAAATTTTCTTCAAATTCTTCCCCTAACACAATATTTAGCACCAACTTGATAAAGATAAAGGTTCTTTAAGTTTATATCCTATTATTTCTAAATTTTAAGGTTAGGTATGACTTGATATAGTCTTAAGGTTTAAGATATGACTTGTAAATTAGTGGAATTAATTTGGTATTTTGTGTCCTTAAGTTGATTTTATATGAAATAATACCGAGCCAGCCTATCCCCTTAAAAAAAGTGATGGGTGATGAGCCTTGTAATTTCCCTATTTTTCTCATCAATTTTTCCTCTTTAAATTCCTAAATTTGAGCCTTTCAGCTTTCTCCTTATGCCCTTTTAATTAAATTCATGCATCATATGAACCTTGGGATGTTACACATTTATGTTGCAAATTTCAGGTCAAAATGAATTATTTAGCTAGATAAGAGGGTAGAATACATGAATTTGTGTGTTGGAACGATGATTAGAAATGATGTTCGAGGTTACCTATTGGTTCCAGTCATTGATATGGATGAATATTTTTTACATTTAGCAGAGTTACAATCAACTTTGTCATCTTATAACATGATATGAGTTTCTCATCAACATTTTGACATGTTTTGTTTACAAGCTCAACTGATGGACATGGGGAAGTTGTTGTCAAGTTCCACAAAAATGTCGATGAAACCTTCTCTTCTTAGTCTACATGTTGATGAGTTGACATGATGCTTTCGAGGAAAATTCTCTTTGTATGCACATGTTTCAAAATAAGGTTAAATATTCCCATATGTAACTCTCCTAGAATTATAGTAGTGCACATATCTAGGGATAATGCCAACAAATTTGGGATAGTTGAAGCACAATGTATCTTATAGAATTGTTTCCTAAATTTGATGAATGAATTACTCCTTTTCTCTACATGATTGTAAAGAAAATCATTTAAGGAGATAAAGGGGAAAATTAGTTAGATGTTAGTTATCCTTCCTAGAATAGGGTAACTACCCAAAAACCTTTTGATGGATGGTTTAAATCAACATTTTTAAGAACTGCCTTGGCTCCTCAAAGTTGATATCCAAATCCATTGTTGAAATTGCAAGATTAGAACTTAATATCCAATTATCTTTCTTCATTGCATGTTGTTTTTCACTACCTTAATAAGAATGTATGAAGAGGCAGAGGGATAAGTTTGGGATATTTATTTTACATTCCTTTACCATAGAAAAAACAGAGAATAGAGTACAAGGGATTGGAAATAATTTTTTTACCCAAATTACTACTGAAGTCCTTGCTGAGATAATAACTTGGGTGGAAACAACGTTACAGGTATAACTAGTCAATAGGCACACAAAAGTTATGGGCCATTAATCTCATTAATTTTTTTTAATATATATAGCTTCGTCAAATATCCGACGAACCTTCCAATAGACATATCCTTCGGAGGTATGGCACATTTGTCAAATATGTTGTTTGACTATTAGATATATGGCATACCTTCTCGTTGGATATCCGAGGAACTGTCTGACAGACATATCCTTCAAAGGTATGTCACCTCAATTGAATATGTTATTTGGTTGTTGGATATTTGACATACCTTCTCGTCGGATATCCGAATCACTATCTGAAAAACATATTCGTCGTAGGTATGGCACATCCATTGGATATTTTGTTTGTATGTCATATATTCGACATACAAGTTCATTGGATATCCACTGCAAAGTCTGACAAACACAGGTCGAATATCTTGTTTCTCTATTAGATATTCGACATGTAGTTATGTCGGACTTCTGACGCATATGCATTGGAAATAATGGTTGATTTCAACAAGGTTTTGGTTCTTAGGGATATCAGTAGACTAACGACAGGGTGTCGGATATCCAATGGAAATATGTTCATCGGATTATTCGACCAATATACATGGAAGAAATTGGTAACCATGTTTCTTCAAAGCATCAACAAAATTTATTCGACCAACTGACGTACCTCCGTCGGATTTCAATTCACAAGAAGTAGTGTTTGTTCATTCTCTTATTGTTTACTTTTTTTATTCTTCTTCCAACTTCGTTCTGTTTTTCTCTAGCTCTCTACTAACTCAAGTTCATTTTCTACTTCTTCTCTTTTCCTTTGATATTTCTCTTCTTGTTACTTTTTCATTTCATCCTCTTCTGCTTCTAAGCTAGCCCTTGAATATTCATCTTCTTTCTCCTTATGCTCCTCATCAATTTTCATGGAACAAACTTAGTTGAATGTAATCACAGACCTTGATTTCATGGAGAAAACACAAAAACCCTAGGTAATTTTGATCCTTGACATGGTCAATGTGGATCATTCATCCATTCCTATAAATGTGTATGCACAACAACCTTTAGAGGATGAAAATTCAGTGAGTGTTGTTTCCCCATTAGGATTAGGAGTCCATATATTTTACATCCCAAAGAGATCTGTATGTTTCCTTCTTATTTTGTTGTTTTTTTCTAAGGACTCCCAAGCAATTTGTATCAAATTTGTATATGATAGGGTGTGATTCATCACATTTCATTGTCCCTTCACCTCCTCCATAACTCCTCCTTAACCATGGGTGACATAATTCTATCATTAAATAGTAAAATTGTCACATTTCATTGTAAGGCATCATGTGTACTGAGGGCTTGAACCACCACAAAGGCAACATACAAAGAATATTTGTCTTATGAACAAGATATGGTACTATCCATTTTGAGGTTTGGAATAGAGATTGTTATTATAGACTACACTACATTGCACCATAATATAATCCATACACTCCTTTCAAACCATCTAACACCATTCAAATTAGACACAATATTCTTGCGATGAATTAGCTATACTATCGACAAAAAAAAATCGTCGATAGTATAACAAATTTGTCGCAAGATTATTTGCATTCGTCTCTCTTGCGATGATATAAAATGATTCTTGGATTCATTTCATATTTTTTTTATCAAATTAAAATTAAAATTTGATACTATGCAATCTAGCTGGACCTTGAGTCAAATACAAATATGAAATTTGGAATCATTAACATATCTACTAAAACATATGAAAAATAGGGTTTATGGTTTCCATGATGATATGATTATGGAATAAAGTGGGTGTGTGAGTGAAATTTGAGTCCAGAAACCCTCCCATATCATTAAGGCATGAGAATAGCCTATCCATGTCAAATTTCAATGCATACAAATACAGTTTGAAAACATTTCAACGTTGGCCCCATTCACATGTCATTGTTGCCTGCCTCTAGTATTTTTATGGTGTTGATTAAGAAATCAACGAAAAAGAGGGATTTTTGTATCCTATGGAGTACTACACCAAACCTTTTTCCTTACCATATTGCTATCAATCTATTTTTTTCTCCATTTTGATTAAAGAACCTCCAACAAAGGTTAGAGAGCACTCTTCATAATCACAAATACTCTTTCCTACATCAACTAGTTTTGTTACATTCTAAGGCATAGGATCAATTCAAGAGGTCATGTGTAGTGGTTTGAGATATGTACTTCTTTTAGAACTTTTTGAACAAGAAACATAATAAATAATAAGTAAAGAATACATACCTCCTTTACATTATTTGTATTGTCCTCGGTTGACGTAGTGTACTCAAATGAATAGAAAGTGTCTCCAAATTAAGCTTTCCCTTGCCACTTGTGCCCACTTTCCCTTCTCTTCTGACCTTATATATACAATATTTCAACATCTCAATACATTCATCAATCTTCTAGTTGATCATCTTCGTTGAACTGAACATCCATATGATCTGGTTCATATAAGGTGTTGTAAGGATTGACTATATCAACATCGTCATCAATGTACTCATTTCCAAGCAATATATCTTCATCATGGATATCTTCATCATGGATATCATCATCAAGATCTCCATTTCCTCCTACTAGTGCATTTGGTTCATCTCCTTTAGTCTCTTCATCTGAGACAACTACTACATCGACTACATGTTCCTCTGCATCATCTTCTTCTTCAAGATCATTTTCTTCCTCTACAATATTATACTTTACTGGCCTTCCTCTTGGATCATACCAACCTTCTTTACCTAGAACCTCTGAGTAGAAGACTTGTTTGCATTGGCTTGGAAGAACATAATTATTTGTTCCTGGCTCAAATGACCTTATATTAACCATGGTAAATCCGTTATCATGTAGAATAATAGTTCTATCAGGATCACATTCATTCATTCGTTTCCTGTACCATTTGACATCAAACAAAACTATTTTGAATGATTTAAAGTCACACTCAAGTATGTCCTCCAAATACCCATAGTATCGATTTTTAGAGACTTTGGGATGTCTGTCACTTCTAGAGAAAACAATAGTGACCTCGAAGACTGCAGTTATCTCACAATCAGAAGTTTTCTTCTTTTTGATGCAAAATTTACGACCATTGCACCACATAGCCTTGCGATGTTTCAACTACAATATGCCAGACACATAAAACATATTTCACATAACTTGTAATGTATGGATGGTAAAAACACATCGACACTAACATTAATAATTTATGAAATAACATAATGAAATTATATTGGATGAATAGCATGCTTCCTTGTTTATCCTTCAAACCATGTGCTAAATCAATTTCCTACTGCATAAGATTGGTATCTCCATTACGATGAGCTTCTATAACCAATGTAGACACCCCTTCCCATGATAACCTACCTTCATGTTTTATGCATCTATCAATCCATACCTTCATCCAGTCAAGATTGTTTGCAATGTATATATGTAGTGCATCCCACTCTCGACCAACTGTATCAAAAAATCATAATTCACCAATATATGTTAGTTAGAAAGGTATAAAATATTAATAATTGATGAAAGCATAAAAATTAAATAAGTACGATGCACATAAAAAGGAAAAGTCGGATGTATTATAAACCTAATTACCTTTCACTTTCGTCATTCTACCTTTCCCCAATAGGTGCTCCCCTTCAAAAATTTTAATGGAGTTCACATCCCAAATGCGATCCACATGCATATTTGTAGCTAATTTAGGAAGATATTGACTAATATACACCATCGATTGATATAGCATATATCCATCCACCATAGAACCCTCGGGACATGCTCTTTGTCTAACTAAAGCCTTTAATTATTTCAGGTGCCTCTCCACCATCCACATTGACCTTGTGTGTACTGGTCCACACAATTCAATCTCCTCAACTTGGTGTATGAGGTAGCTTTCTTGTGCATTGAAAAATGTCGGAGGTAGGTACTTTTTCATTTCACACATTAGTTGAGGAATATGTCTCTTCCAATACTTTATATCTTCTTGATGGATTTCTTTCAATGAAAACCATCTATAGTCGATGTTGCAAGCAAGTACCATGTTTCAAAAAAACATATAAATTAATATATTACATTATAAGTAAAACATATGTCATTAAGATCTTGAATAACAAATTGGAAAAAACAATTTTCATATAATTTACTACTTACCTCATGTATTTTCCAAGATCATATATAACTTGTTTGACATTGTTGTTTAAGTGTTCTGGGAGAGATAGAGGTAGAACATACTGTAACAATAAAAATCGATCGTTATTTGATTCTAAAGTATACTAAAACAAAACTAAAAATATGTATACCAATATAAATATATATATATATAGAAAAATAATTACCTTAATGAAGGTATGCCAATCATGTGTTTTTACCCCACCAAATTCACCTTTTTTTGTTAAGATATTATTTATGTTTGAAGAAAAACCCGTGGGAAATTTTATTCTCCGAATGACCTCTTTTACATCATTGCTTTGTTGCTCTGTAAATAACCAGGAAGGATATTTCGATCTCCGTCGATATTTGATTGGATCCCATTTTGCATTGCATGATTGGCTTCCTGAATGTCACTACAAATATTGATGACTTTTTCTTTATCCCTCCTACCATCTATGATTCACCATAATGTTTCTATCACATTCTTCCTGATATGCATTATATCAAACAAATGAGCTATTTTTAGGTCCTGATAGTAGGGAAACCTCATGAATTGAGAGGGATAACTTTCCATTCCTTGTGGGAGCCCATTGTTAATACCTTCACGACATTGATGAAGCATAAAATAAATTCAATAAAATAAAAATTCATAACATTACATATACAATATTACATAAACAAATTGCAATATGCCATCTCGATGACTTTTGTTATATTCCAACTTCCATAGGTGAGGTGTCATTCTTCGTGGTTTTAATCCAATCTCTTATTTCCCATTGAAATGATGTTTTTCAATAGTACGATACCTATGGTTCTTAAAGAGGAAGTTCCTATACTCATCAAACACCTCCTTTCCTAAAGTTTTTGAACATCGAGATTTGATCTTAGGACCAAAAACTAGACATGCAAATCTACCCTTTGTTTGAAGACCTACAAAATTTGGATTAATAATTATGTCAATTATACAAAGGGGATTATTTAAAAAAATATGCAGCATGGTATCTTCAAATAATTATATACTATAATTAAAGTGCAATGGATCGTTACATACCAAAAAAATCTGTTAGTCCTGGGGCATCATGAATTGTCTATACTTGTATTCCACGAAATTGAAATTCCTTCTGCCTTATTGGTTTACAAACATCATACATAGTGATGTCGGCCCATAACTTTAGTAACTCGTTGATGAGAGGCTCGATATATACATTCATATCTTTAACCTGGTACTTACCTAATTGTTTGAAATTACACATAATTACTAACGTGATGTGCATATATAAGTAAATAAATAAATACGGGATATTATGAAACAAGAAATACAAATGAAATCTTACATTCGAAAAATTAATGATAACATTACATACTTGGAACAATCATTGTCAACATTTTGTGCTCCCTCTTTATTGACATCCAAGGAGGAATGTTATTGTTGATAACAAAAATTGGCCACACTGAGTAAATAGACCTGAGCTCCCCAAATCGATTAACACTGTCAGCGCCCAATGAAAGCCTAACATTACGAGGTTCATCTTTAAAAACTGGCCATTTTTCCTCAATTTCCTTAAATGCATAACCATCTGTAGGCATTCGAAGAACACCATCTCCACTTCTATTATGTGCATGGTAATCCATAAACTGTGCTATGATTTCACACTGGAACAGTCGTTGCAAATGTGGAATTATGGGAATATGACGAAGAACCTTACGAGGCACCTTTTTTGTTAGTTGATTGGTTCGATATCTATTGGTCTGACATTGCGAGCATTCTGTTTTTGACACATGTTGTCCATAGTATATAATATGATCATTGGGACATGCATCTATAGCTTGATACTTCATTCCAATTTCTTTCATAATGGCATTTAAATCTTGGTATGTGTGAGGTAAAATATTTGACGAAGGTAATAGAAATTCACCTAAAAATCTATGACATGAAAAATAAGTAATTAGTGTAAAGAATGTTATAATTTGTAAATATTTAATTCTTATTTCAAACATTAATTAAAACTAAAAACAAGCAAAAAAAATCAACCTTTATGTATACGTGATGATGAACCATATTACATACCTTAGGATCTGTGTCATACAATTGTTTGACAAACCATTCAAAACCTTTAAGTTCACCAACAATAATGTAGCAAAAAGAAGATTTTCTTTTGAACCTTCATAAAGTGGTTTTTCTTCCTTCTCTAGCAGAGGTACGTCAAGATCACCAATGTCCTCATCATCATCCTCGTCTGGTCGAGCGAACAAGTCTTGGATCAATTCATTTGTCCCATCATCTTCAACTATATTGTTATTATTGTCATCTTCTTCCATAGGATCATTAAATTGATCTTCAATATTCGACACTCCAAATTCCTCGGAACCTTGTAGTACAACATCATTTCTACTAGTACTTGGCGTGTTCGGATGCTTAGGGGGTCGGCCTGACTTTATAATTACAAACAATCATGCAAAATTAGTGTATCGCATAATAAATATTTAAACAATATAAAATTTTATAAATACAATCAATATAAAGATATAATATGAATATATAGTTTACCAAGGGACGATATTCATTCGGTCCACCTTCAACGTGACCATGGGCTCTCCAATGTCTTACAACTATTTGTATTAAAATTCTTTTGACTTTTGTGCTCCCGCATTTAGCACAAGGGCAATAAAATCTCTCGTCACCTTGTCCATAATATCTCCACATTCTTCACCACAACCAAAATATTGAGACGATTATGTTATAATTTTTAGTGATGATGTGCTAGATCTATTCGATTCTTGAAATGCAATAGACCAAACCATACAATATATTTTACCACATAAGATTCAAAGCTTCACCATAACCAAGTAACATAATCAAATGACATAATAGAACTAGGGAAAGATATCAAGTCACATATAAGCATGGAAAAATTAACATGTTCACAGACAACATAAAATCTACATAAACATATAAGGTTATAAAATATTAAAGGAGACAAAAGAAAAAAAATATTTAACTAACCTTCAAAGTCTAAAATCCTCTTGCACGCCATGAAAAATGATCACAAAACTAAGCTCTGTAGATCAAAGATCAGTTCGATCACTTAATCAACAAGCAAACCTTCACACAAAAAAGAAGATTAGTAGAGCTATAACAAATAAAAGATGTTGCAACTATAACAAATTAGTCGAAATTCGGTTCGAATTAACTAATTTATAGATTCGTCATCGTCGAAATTCCGATGACTATAACCCTAAATTAAGGTTGACCATTTCAAAGTCAATGACCATTATGTTGACCTACAAATGGCTATATTAAAGTGTCGAAATTGGGCGTCTTACATCTGACAACCTTAGAACACGTCGGAAATATGACGTTATCAGGACTAATTTAAAAA
>JZKD02S1746616.1:213623-224965 GCA_000966675.3 Picea glauca | reverse complement strand
GTCCACCTCCCTTTGAATTTAGCTAACACACTATCATGCTTCTACAAAATCTCATTGACACACATATTCATATTCAAAGAATTTTGTATGATAAATTACATCTCACCAATATTGGTCACATGATTATATTCATAGTGCACACTCCTTTCACCAATTGACTGTCTTCCACTCACACCATTGCATCATATTTTGTTAGCATCCCTACCTTTTGCTTCATTACATTTCTTACTAACAAGGTTTTCCTCTTCATCCCTGACGCAATTCCTATCAATAATTTTCCATCTCATGTCCTTGATATGTCAAAAAAAGGACATTGACCCCTCATCATCGTTAATCACATCAAATATGGTCTTCTCCCTTTCGCCAACACTGACTAGATCAATGTGGCTCACTTTCGCCTTGAGGCTTATCTCGTTCCCCTCCCAGCTTAGATTCCTTCTTGTTGAGTTCATCAGTCAATCTCCTTACAATTATTAATGAATAAAATATCCACACCTATATAAAAAATTGGTCATTGATTTCTTATCTCGCCTGATCCACTCTATACCACATTCATAATCAAGTTTTTCAAGTGTCGCCAATAGCTCGTATGCACGTACCGCATCATCTTTGATTTGAGCCTCTTGATTTTATGGCTAACCATGAGCATGAAAGTGTTGTATGTTATAATATTGGTTGACTAAAGCATATATATAGGTCTTTTGTTGGCTCTAAAATGCATCTCAAAAAAAAATTGGTTCTCCCAACTCCTACACAGTGTCGTGCGCACAGAATGTCGGTTGGTTGTTTTGATGGATTTATATTTATATTCCCCTGACATATTACCTTAGTTTCAATGAATTATCTGAGATCCTAGATATCAGATATGAATCAGGAACTAACAGAACTGGATTTGGGCGAAGCAATGCTAGGAATGGGGCACATACTTCCATTGAAAACACCTTTGAGAACAAATTTAGGGTTTTATTCAAAGTGTATTTCTCACCACCAAAATAGGCTTACTGCATATATTATGCAATTATGATGTCAATGCAACTGATGGAATCAAAATATGAGGTCCCAAAGTACCAAAATGATCATCTAGGATTTCCCACCAAGAAAGCCTTGATAGTCATGGCCATAATTAGAAATGTATCCACTCAAATTATGGAACAACATGTTAAGTTATCTTGATAGAAGTGTTTCTTTTTTTTCTCTACGTTGCAAAAAATGACACCTCAATCGGGCATCGTATGAGGAAGTTACGATATTTTGAACTCAGGCTCTCATTGTCCTATCCAATTTTTCTTTCCCTAGAAGGAGAAGTTCCCTTTGAATCCTCCAAATAAATTCATAAGATTCCTTTCCTTTCCTCTGATACATATCATACGATTTAGTTCAAAATTCTATGATACGTATCGGGGGAGTTAGTTCAAAATCCTTAGAACAGTTTGGAGGAGTTAGTTCAAACTCCTCCGAATATGTTAGAGGATTTTGTTCGGATTCCTTCGAACAGGTTGGAGGAGTTAGTTCAAACCCCTATGAACAAGTCATAGGATTTAGTTGAAACCCCTCTGAACAGGTCGGAGGAGTTAGTTCAAACTCCTCTGAATAGGTCTGAGGCATTACTTCAATCTCCTCCGAACATAATATAATTTTCTCTCATAAATCAACCATAACTTTTGACTCAGGTGTCCAGATATCACCTTATTTATACCATTGGAAAGGCATTTTCAAGCTATAAAAAATTACAGTTATGTGATTTGAGAAATTCCTAATGCATGGTACACTTATTCTAGGTTCGAGGAGTTATTACTAACTCCTCTAAGCAAATTGAACGAGTTAGTACTAACTCTTCTTAAACATGAAAAAACACCTTTCATAAAATGGTCGTAACATTTGACTTGGGTATTCGTTTTACACGTTATTTATACCATTGGAAAGGTCTCTTCAAGATATACAACTTCCTAATTATATTATTTGAAAAATTACTAACCTATCATATACATACTTTTTTATTAATAACTGACAACTTGTTGATAGCCTCGAAGAACACCATAACTCAACCGCAAGAAGAGGAACCATGAATCTAAATCAGGTATGTTTATAAATGATACTTCAATTATTTTATGCCCCATTCATTCACATTCAAAGGATTATTCTTGATAGTTTATTTGGATTTACTCTCATCTTTTGTATGTTGAATTTTTTCAGGTATCGAGTGAAGGAGGATTGTGTTGAACATTCTCACAATGAAATCTACAACTAAAGATAATGAAGGAGCAATAACGAAAGATGTAGAAGTAATGGAGGAGAAACAAAGAAAATATCAGGAAAATTGATGAAGCAGGGATATAGAAACTCCATGACGATTGAATTTCAAACTCATGACAACGAAGATTCCCCCATACCCAAATCTAGTCTTCATGATGCACAAGAAACATATGACCGAAATCCATGATGACCCACTAGTGCTAGGAGACAAATTTGAAATGTAACGGTTGTCCTTGTTACTCATCATTACAAAGAGGATGAGGATAAATTTTCGAAGATGAAATTTCATCGAGGGAGAAAAAATGACAAAGGTTTTATTGAACCTCAATAAAAACTAGAATAGAACCCAAAGAAAATGGATTTTATCTCTTCAAACATTGTACACCTATGAACTTTTTTGGGAATACAATGTCAACTAAAATTGGAGATTTATCCTAAGAGTTCAAGTACTATTGTTGAAACTGTTAATATGGATAAGTCCTCATGGATAAATTTTGACTGAGAGAAGGACTTGCATGTGTTGTTTTTTTTCTATGAACTATTTCAACAAGAATGTTTGTTGATCACATGCATTGTAAGATCATGTTTGTTTATGGATTATTCTGATGCAATATATGTCTTCTTGTAGTTTTTTCATTCTTTCTTATATTACATGTATTGAGTGAACGAACTAATAATGTATGTGATATAGTGTCTTAGAATGCTCTGGTTATATATTCATGTGCATGTGTTATCAGACTTTATTTATTCATTTAAGCTATCTAAGTGAAGCTATTGATAGAGATAGTTTCATTCGATATATCATTCACTTATGTTAATTCACTCCTAGCTATGATATGTTAGATTAGAATTAGATTAGGCCTTCATTTAGATAGTCTTCATCTACATATTTTGTTTGAAAAATCACCCATCACTCACACTCATTGGTGGACTGGGCCATAATCGGTAGAACCAAACCAACAATGGTTGTTGGGCCAAAATCTAGATGGGTTCCCTATTCCAAATAGTGAGAGGTATAATTGAGACTTCTTACCAGGGAGAACCCCTTACTATTATTACTATAATTTTGACCCATCAATAGAATTGGCACTAAAAGGAGGGTCATATGACAATCCTTCCCATGTGGAGTCATTTCATTTAGCTCTTAACTAGACCATGGATCCTCTCCAAACCTCTGTATACGATGAACCTTTAAGTCTTCCAAGATCCATCAAGGCCATCTCAATAAAGACAATAAGTATCATGTCAAATCCCAAATGTGATGGTGAAGGGCATGTCTTTGCATTCATGCACCTCAAACGATTTGAAATCTCTCGATAAAATATTAAGATTATATACGAAAATGAAACTTGTTGATTGTTTATACTCACATTTGAAGGGAGAATTAAATCTCGTTTTAATACATTTCTAGCAAAATCAATCCATAGCTAGAAACAATTCATGGAAATGTTTATTACTGCTCATGTAAATTATGTTTGTCACGAACTAGTTGATGAAATAGTAGAAATCCATAGGCTATGGAATGAATATGAGAATGATTTATTTCAAAGAGTCATGCAGATTTACTATAGATTTCCTGAAAGTGATGAACCCTCATGAAAATAAATATTTAATTGGTTTTCATATCTTGTCCCTATTTCTGAGGAATGTGATATGAACAATTAAGCCATATCCTATTCACAAAATTCATAACTTACCATAAGAGATATAGGGGGAATAATATTAAACCAACACTCTAGCACAACTACATGGGAATCTTTATCAGTAATCCTAGACCTCGTATCCCCAGAGTTGAACCATGTAACGATCCCCCTTTCAAAAATCATGATCATATTCTGGTTTGTGATGAATCTCTTACCGAGGAAATCCCATCATCTTTATAATTTTAATATCTACATGAACTATATACAAATATGTTCAATTATTTTCATCCACATGAGAAACCATATTTTTATTATGTAAAACACTCTTCACATAACACTTTTGGCAGTGAAATGTTGAATGATATACCAGATCAGGAAGAGTTCCTAGCCTTGATCGATCAAACACTCATTTTGAATGACACTTCATCTGGGATGTATCACTTTGAAACCCCTTCACAATATCTATTTTAGGAACATGTTTAATCACAATTTAATCATAATGATCCTATTTTTGTTGACTACATTTCTGTTCCAGAATTGAGTGTGGGTTCAAAATTATCATTCATTGATCCTTCACAATCTGAGATCTCTGACCTTGATTCACATATGCTAATCAATGCAAATATAAAATATGTAGAGCACGATGATTTTTTTTATATTCATGAAGAAATTATAGAAAATGAACAACCCATCACCATGCAAGGAATAAGAAACATTCAGTTAATCCAGGAAATTCTATCACCTCAACCTGCCCTAGAATTACTTGTTATTCCTCATGGGAAAATCCATCAATCATCCTTGAATGTTATTTCGATGCTCCAACACTGCTCACATGATTTCATTGATTTAATAGGAGAGGATTTGGATCTATCCTTAACTCAATGTTTCCCTCGTATAATCCACCATTATCTCTCCTCTCATCTTGCAAAGTACATGAAATTTGAACCCAAGGAGATCTACATCGACAATGAGACACTCCAATTTCAATCGATGATTATATCAAGTTCTTTTTGTCTTAATTCCACCCCTGGGTTGAGAAACACCACCCACTCTGAGACTACCTTATAAATTATGTTGCATGCAATTTTCATTCATGAGACTCATCAAGTATGTATCTCGTTGTTGATTTCCTTCCAACAATCATATAGTGATCTATTTAAACTTTATGACACAATTGAATCTTGGTTGGAGGAATCCTACATGTATGCATGTATCACGAATCATAATAGTGCCAAATTCAATTTTTTGAGTGGAGTCTCACATGAATCAATTCTTCCAATATTTCATTCCTCTCTACTCCATTCTCTCCAATTGGCCTTCAAACAATATGCGATCATAGGTTTGGAGTTGCTTAATTGGCTGCACTAGAACTATGCTTACACCTAGCCTTATTTAGGCTAGTATAGGTTAGGTTAGGAATATGATTATCATAATGTTTTTTCTTATTTTATGCTTTCATAACTTAGATGTTGATGCATTTTTTGGTTTTATCATAGATTTGGTTTTGTTTTGATTGCTTCAATAAATATCACTTGTTGCGATTAGTCTAGTTTGTTGTTCAAGTCACTTTTAATAAAAGATTTATTTTTTTCATTCAATTATTTTCATTTTCATCTAACTAAAAGTTTTTCTTAATATTGGTTTTCCTCCATACTCATGAGGAAATCACATGTAGGAATTCTACAAGAAATTCAAGTACAAAATTCACTTGTCTCAACAACATTTACCCTGACATTGATAGTTGGGCAGTCAGTTACCCCAAAATGTTGAAGAATATTTGTTTGGGAATGTTTTATATTTTTGCCAAGATGGAGATTGGATTTAAGAAATTACATCAGTTATTCACAAAATTTCTAAGGATTGTGTCTATTAAACATAATCGTTGAAGTAATTCTGACTCCTTGATAGGAGACATTCTTATCCTCGAGGAGCAGGTCATTAAGTGTTTGTTTCCCTCAGATAGTTCAATCACAATGATCTTTGATCTCACTGATACTGGTCAAGAAAAGGTCTCTCAAGAACATTTTTTCTAAGGAATAATGGGTGATTGTTAATGCTATAGTTATTTGTTTCCCCGAAGGAGAAATTTTGATATACAAACCAACATTCAAGATCAAGTATACTCTGTCTCCTAACAACTAGAATGCATGATTCTCATGGAGAAATATCAAATACCCAGATAAATTTTGATTGTTGTTTTTATATTATCATGGTGAGTATTTTTTATAAATATTTTCCGAAGTTGATCATGGAAATATATATTCAGTTGAATAGAAAGACAATATTTAAAGAAGACACGCATCTTAAGAAGGTTGGAATTGATCATGAAACATAATAATTGTGGTTGAATAATCATATTATTATGTAACATCAATTCTAAAGGTTTAAAAAGTGGAAAGGAATAAAAATTATCGCAAGGCCAAATCAAGGAAATATGATAGACAACAAAGTGGAATTATGATTAACCCTTTCCCCCTAAAGCATAAGACTGAACAATTGAACTATAAGCCTTTAGAAAATCATAATGAGAGGTGTAATTATCAGCTAGCACTGGCACTGAAACCTATATGAATAAAGTAATACATGTATAAGATTTCACATGGATTAGTTGTTTCAAGAAACTACAAATTTCTAACTGGTGAGAATGTGTGAATATCATCTAAGTTGTTGGGAACACTCAATCTATAATTTCTTTATCATTCAACCGCATTTCCTAATTACATAATATTGATTTGCATTCATCTAAAAGGATTTATTTTTCATTTGCAGAAATAAATTGGACCTACTTCATCTCTAACCATGAATATGTCATCTCTCTTAATTCAACACTTTTCTTCCCATTCTTTCATCGTCATATTTTCATGTCAAAGAAGTTAATTTCTTCATTTATGTTGTCTTATGACCACTGATTATATTTCATGAAATACAAACCTCTCACCTCCATTTGTCTTTTCATAGGAAGTGCCTTCACATTGGAAGCAGGCACAAATCATCTTACGTCTCTTTCCTAGTTCATGAGCGGAATAGGGGGTCTCTATTTGAAAATGAATCAAAACTATTTGTGGATTGTGTGACAATATTTAAACCATCACTGAGCATAGTGGTTAATTAACAATCATCATTTTATATTGGCTAGCAAGAAGATCCTATGTAATGGAGGAACCATCCACACACTAAGTAGTTTCTCACGTGAAAGGTGAAGTGTCAAAGTATAAAAGGATAAAAAAAAAATATATATATCTCTATGTAGCTAGGTGTAGAAAATATAAAAATAAATCTCAAAAGCTGGCGGTCATCCCCTATCAGGATAAAAAGGCCATCACTTTCCCCATCCACTGAATGCTAAGAATACACTAAATAAGTCAGGAAGGAATGGAAAGGAAATTTTGACCAGACTAGGGGACATGCAAATATCTCTGTCGAAACTATGGATTATCCCTGGAAGAAGAGAAAGGTCTCTAACATTGTTGTGACTCCACCGGGGCTATGGACACTTGGGGGAAGTGGAGCACCACCTGCGAGATATCTATATACACACCTGGTGAAAAATATTTATTTATCCCAAACCTGTATCAACCCCAAGATGGAGATACCAACCCATATCATCGACATAGTTTAAGGAAATAAACTTCATCATCATTCATCCTCCATCTACAATAGACGATCTCTACTAGATTATATGCAAGAATCAACAGTGATCCCACCATGATGGAATCATTTAGGTAATTGTTATGTATTATTCTCATAATTTTTTGAACTTAAATTAAATTTTATGAACCTCTATATTTTATGCTTGTCTGTTAGAAAAGACTAGCAGATATTATGGATTCACCTAGTGTGTCACCATTTGTTGTTCCCCCACAATAGCCTCCCAATTTTCATGTCTTATCCTATATCCAAGAACAGAAATTGGGCCCCCCTTTAATTCTTCCAATTGGAACCCTCACACTCTCTCACTCATGAAAATAGCTAGACACCCAAGTTCTCCTCACCCTACATCACTTTACCACTTCCAGTTACTCCTTTGATCACTTATACCTGATGATCCACACTTCAGTGAGTCCCCTCTTCCTATGATGATACATAGCATTCTAATGCACGAATCCTTATTCCACCTTTCCATTGACGCCCCATTTTTTTTCATCAATTCATCATCCACCTCCCTTTGAACTTGGCTAACATGCTATCACACTTCTTCCAAACCTCACTGACACACATATTCATTGTCAATTAAGTTCATATGATCAATTACATTTCACCTATATTGGTCACATGATTATATTCATTGTGCATGCTCCTTTCATCAATTGACTTCCTTCCACTCACAATGTTGCATCAAATTTTGGCAGCATCCCTACCTTTAGCTTCATTACATTGCTTATCGACAAGGTTTTCCTCCTTGTCCCTGACACACTTCCTATTGATAAGTTTCCCTCTCCTATCTTCAATATTTCATTCGAAGGATTTTGAATCCTCATCATTGCTAATGGCATCAAAGATGATATTCTCCCTCTCGCCAACACTAACTAGCTCAACATGGCTCACTTTCTCCTTGAGGCTTATCTCGTCCCCCTCCCAACTCAGATCCCTTCTTATTGCATTCATTAGTCAGTATCCTTAGAATTATCAATGACTAAAACATCCACACCTATATAAACAATTGGTCATTGATTTCCTATCTCACATGATCCACTCTAGACCACATTCATAATCAAGTTTGTCAAGTGTCGACAATAGCTCATATTGATGTACCACATCATATTTGATTTTCACCTCTTGATTTTATGTCTAAACATGAGCATGAAAGTGTTTTATATCATCATATGGGTTAATTGAAGCATATATAGGTCTTGTGTTGGCTCTGAAATGCATCTCGACAAAAAATTGGTTCTCTCAGCTCTTACATAGTGCCAAGTGCATTGAATGTCAGTTGGTTGCTTTGATGGATTTATATTTATATTCCCCTGACATATTACCTCAGTTCAATGAATTATCTAAGATCCTACATATAACATATGACCTAGGAACTGAAAAAACTAGATTTAGGTGAAGCAATAGCAAGGACGGGGCACATTCTTCCATTTAAAACACCTTTGAGCACAAATTTTGGGTATTATTCAAAGTGTATTTCTCACCACCAAAATATTCCTACTATATATATTCTTCAATTACTATCTCAATGAAACTGACGGAATAGAAATATGAGGTCCGAAAGTGCCAAAATGATCATCTAGGATTTACCACCAGGGAAGCCTCGATAGTCATGGCCATCATTATAAATGGATCCACTCAAATGATGGAAAAACATGTTCAATTATCTTGATCAAATTGTTTCTCTGTGTTCTCTACGTTCCAAAAAATGGCACCTCAATCAGGCATCATATGAGGAAGTTACGAGATTTTGAACTCAAGCTCTCATTGTCTCTTATAAGTTCAACACTTAGAATTTTTTCCAATTTTTCTTTCCCTGGAAGGAGAAGTTCCCTTTGAATCCTCCAAAGAAATTTAGAATATTTCCCTTCATTTCCTCCGATACATATCGGAGGAGTTAGTTCAAAATGTCTTATACGTATTGTAAGAGTTAGTTCAAACTCCTTCAAATAGGTCGAAGGAGTTAGTTCAAATCCCTTCGAATAGGTCGGAGGATTTAGTTCAAACCCCTCTGAACAGGTCAAAGGATTTAGTTCAAACCCCTTCGAATAGGTCAGAGGAGTTAGTTAAAGCTCCTCTGAACATGGCAGAGGAGTTAGTGGAAAATCATTTGAACATAAGAGAGTCGTCTCTCATAAATTGACCATAACTTTTAACTCAGGTGTGCATTTTGCACCATCATTATATCGTTGGAAATTTATTTCCAAGATATAAAAATTTCTAGATATGTGATTTGAGAAAATACTAATGCATTGTACACTTGTTCCAGGTCGGAGGTGTTATTACTAACTCCTCCAATCAAATTAGAGGAGTTAGTACTAACTCCTCTAAAACATGAAAAACCACCTTTCATAAAATGGTCATATATTTTGACTCAGGTGTCCATGTTTCGCATTATTTATACCATTGGAAAGGTGTCTTCGTGCTCTACAACGTCCTATTTATATGACTTTAGAAATTCTTAACCTATGGTATACTTATTTTTTTATTAATATCTAACACCTTGTTGACAACCTCGAAGAACACCATAACTCCATAGTTTATAAATGATAGTTTATCTGGATTTACTCTCATCTTTTGTATGTTGAATATTTTCATGTATCGAGTGAAGGTGGATGGTGTTGAACATTATCAGAGTGAAATATACAACTAAAGATAATGAAGGATCAATAACGAAATATGTATAAGTAATGGAGGAGCAAAAAAGAAAATAACATGCAAATGTATGAAGCGGGGATATAGAAACTCCATGACGATCGACTTTCAAACTAAGGATGATGAAGATGCCCCCATACCCAAATCTAGTCTTTATGATGTGCAAGAAACATATGGTCGAAATCCATGATGAACCACTAATTCTAGGAGACAAATTCAAAATGAAATTGTTGTCCTTGTTACTCGTGATCACAATGAGGATGAGGAAAAACAATGGAGAATAAAAGGTCATCGAGGGATATGAAAAGTTAAAGGTCTTATTAAACTTCAATAAATACTAGAATAGAACCCAAATAAAAGGGATTTTAGATCTTTAAACATTGTACACCTCTGAACTACTTCAGGAATACAGTGTCAACTAAATTGGAGAGTTTTTGTAAGGGTTTTCATGTACTATTGTCAAAACTATTAATATGGAGAATCCCCCAGGGCCAATTTTTTACTGAGAGAAGAACTTGCATGTGTTGTTGTTTTGTTGTGAACTATTTCAAGAATAATGTTTGTTGTTGACATGGGTTTTAGGAGCATGTTTCTTTATGGATTATTATGATGCAATATATGTCTTCTTGCATTTTTGTCATTCTTTCTTATATTACATGTCCTAAGAAAATGAGTTGTTAATGCATGTGATATAGAAACTTAGATTGTTCTAGTTATATATTCATGTTCATTTTTTATCTAAATTTATTTCTTAATTTCAACTATATAGGTGAAGGTACTGGTAGAGTTAGTTTCATGCCACAACTCATTCACTATGTTAATTCTCTCCTATCTCATATAGGTTAGATTAGAATTATATTAGGCCTGCATTTAGATAGTCTTAATATATATCTTCTATTTTCAAAACCACCCATAACTCACCCTAATCGATGGACTAGGCCACACCCAGTAGAACCAAACCAAGAATGGATTTTGGGCCAGAATCCAGATGGGTTTCCTATTCCAAATGGTGAGAATTATAATTGAGACTTCTTACCGTGGAGAACCCCTTACATTTTTTGGGAGAATATAGACCCTTTCAAACACTACATTCCTCTCCCCCTCTTTCCCTCTCCCTCTCTAAATGACTCTTCTCCTCGC
>JZKD02S1746616.1:148466-173717 GCA_000966675.3 Picea glauca | reverse complement strand
GAGAGAGGGCGTAAGAGAGGAATATAGAGAGATATTTTATGTGAGTAAGAGTGCACATCCATTCCTATTCCTAATAATCCACACATGTTATTTTTATTTCAATAATTTTTGGAACACATGCGAATTCATAAATAATCTGAGTTTGAAAGTTTGTGTGGGGAATTTCAGTGAGTACCAATGTTGTAGGATTAATAATGCATGCAAATTTATAGGAACACACATGAGTTTGTGCATGTATGTGTTCCTTTTCACCCCATTGCCACATTTCTTTCCATAAACTTTGTGTGAGGGCCGAAAGGTATTGTGGGAATAAGGGACCAATGAAATTTATTTGATGGGTCTTCGATAAAGGAAGATACAATATAGGGTAAGGAAAGTTGGTGATAATGGGGATTTATAATGGTATCAAGAGAATATTGTATCACTAAGAATGGAGGATGAGTAGGACAATGAACATCTAGTGGGGTTTAGGAGGAGGCCATTTAAAATTTCTAAGATTTCATAATGAGAAGTATAATAGAGAGAGAGGAAGGGAGGGAGATTTATTCAATATGACTTGTTGTACTATGGAATTAAAATAAAGAGAATCTATAACATAAGTAAGTTCATAGGTATTTACGTATTTAAATCCTTTATAAGAATTGCACCAAAAATTGTTTAAGGCATTATGGTGGTGTTGATATGGAATACTTGAATCAATTAGAAAAATTGAGGGGAGATACATCACATTCGATAATGTATCTACATCACAATGATAAAATACATGTTAAATCTCTCTCCACTACTACAATTTTATCCTCACCTGAATGAATATTTGATTCTAGAGAAACCCATCACATGTCTACCAATAAGAATTTGTTTGATTCCATTATTTCATGAAATACAATGCATATTTTTATGGGAAACTCTTCACCTTTCATTGTTCACTGGAAAGGTTTCATTGAGATGATAGATGGCATGATGGAAAATGTCATGTATGTTCATAATCTTTTAAAGCTAACTTTATTTTAATTTATCATATTGAAAATTCTCGTTAAGATAATACAATATTGTTTACTCGTGATTATGTTGTTGTTTTGAAATTAAGTATCCTTCAAAAATTGTTGACATAGGGAAAGTGGATCACAATGCATGGCTTGTACTCATTCTCTAATTTTTGTTATATTCCCATACAATTGTATTAGTTTCTCACTCAGATATCTTAAGTAAATTATGACATGAGTGATTTGTTCACTTAAGCTATCTCTATATTCAATAACCAAGTAGTCAAAATATGGGACCACTTATCTTCCACCTATCCTCTTTGTTGATGATTTTTGCACTAGTTGTTTTACTGGTAAGCATTCTCAAGGTACTTTTGATAAAGGAAAATCTTGGATAAATTTTGTAGGAAATCTACTTGTTCAAAGTGATATTAGGGGCACCTTTACTAGGTTGTGTTTTCAAAGAGACCGTTATTCTCTTACATTCGTTTATGACTACTCTGGAAATACTTGGATATAATTTTTAAAGAAAAAAAGTGAGTATTTAAACACTTTTCTTGTGTTCAAAGCCTTATATGAAAAGTAATACTGAAATTATATCATTTTTTTGTGGGTAGATAATAGTAGTGAGTATGTCAACCATAGATTTGAACACTATGGTGGCATTCAAGGTATTCAACTGAAACATATTATTCCATATTATTCCCTACTATCCACATCAAAATGGTGTTTCTAAAAGGAAGAATCACACTTTCAAGGAGATGGGAAATTACATGATCCAATCTCGAATTCTTTCCCCACAATTTTGGGTTGAAGCCATTGATTTTTCCAACTATACTCAAAATCCATGTTTCTCCATAGTTTTTCACTGACAAACTATATTCAAAATTTCACACCTTACAAAGATTTACAAGGGGTGAACCCAGAAGAATATTGAAGTGGACAAAAAACTTTTGTTCTCCATCTTAGTGTTTTTTAGTTTAATTATTTGGCTCACATCCCAAAGAAAAAAAAAAGACAATGGACATACAAAGTAAAAATTGGATATATGTTGGCTACCCAAAAAGTGATAAAGGGTATATATTACTTTATCTTGGCAAACATGATTTAATAATCGGTAGGAGTGTTAAATTTCATGAGCATCCCCTTCATCATCTTGGATATTCATATGATTTTCCTTATTTTTATTTTACTTCTCCTTCTAATGATTGTTCTCTTGAAGAAGTATTAGGTAGATAGAGAGGTAATGGGGGTCCTGGAGGGCCCATAGTTATAATAGTAGAGTCAATTCAATGTAAGGTGGACTAGGTCCACTATAGTATTAAATAAGGCCCACGATGGTAGCTAGATATAATAAATGTAAGTGAACTTCTTAGAAGGTTATGCTTCTATAAGGCTATGCCTTTAGAATGATATTAGGTGGTTGGTAGCACTATATAAAGGGGTTCAAGAAATGTAATCAGTATGAAGATAAGTATTTTATTTTGATTTCAATCTCATTAGGAGGTTTCCCCCTCGAAGAGGCAAGTGAATAGGAGGGGACCTCTTCCATTATAGGATCCATTGTATGGTGTTTCCCTACCTCAAGGGTTTTCTTATAATAAAAGTGTGGTTTCTTATATATTGATCTGTGGATATATTGTGTATTCAATATTTCTGGTGATTATATTTGTATATCTAATCAGATATTTAACAAGTGGTATAATAGGACTTTCCTTCGCAAGAAGTGTGGTATTTTTTATTTTTTTTTCAGATTTTTTCAGAGAAAAAAAATAGGGCTGCAATATTCTGGACAATTTATATATATATATGTAAAAATATTGTAGAAATGGGTCATATATATGAGTTCCTCTCAGAAAAATATCCAATTTAAAAAATATAACCATCTGAAACGAAGTCTGCAAAGTCAAGATATCGACATTTTAAAATCTGCAATTTTTCGGGGTTTTTTCCACGGATGACGATGTGATTTTTATTTATTTATGTAGCATATGGAGGTCGAATTTGCTAAAAAAATTTACATATATGAGTTCCTATTTCAAAAATATCTTATTAAAACAATCACCCAAATTGGAGCTCAGAAAGTGAAGATATCACTGATTTAAATTCAACCATTTTGGGGGGGTTTTCGTGATGACAACAGGATTGCAAGGTTCATAAATTTTCACAGGGTGTTCAGATTGATATCATATCAATATCATTGGATAAATCATTTTAATATGTTTTTTTGATATATTATATATTTTGTTTCCAATGGATATTGGATCTCAACTCCTCATGGGTATTCTACAGAAGATTGAAGCCATTCAACAACATTTTCACGAGGGGCAACAAATTATTTAGGGATAGTTTTCAAAATGTTAAAAGGTACTTGGATAAAATACATGAGAGATATATTGTGGAGGACATCAGGGATGCATATATTCAAGAAGTATATGTTTGGTACGATTTTGAGGCCGACTGTTATGATTGGTATATGGATAGTTGTCATTTCATATTTTATTTGATGACTCTACTCCACCTTTTGTATAGAACATCAATGTGACAAATCAAGAGTCAATTATGATTACTTCTATCCATCCTGCATATTCTACAGTATTATTATTCCTTCCATATTCAGTTACAACCCTTTCCTAGTATGTGAATGGATCTTCTTATTTGGATCCACATGACATGTGTCGGTCTTTAGAACAACATTTTGAGTTGGTTATTAGGTTATGATATCTTTCGTGTGGAGTTCACATGAGCACTTTGACATGGGATCCTGATTTATAGTGGCGGTTGGACTACTTGAGCATGGGGGCTCACATTCCTACATGGTGTTCAACAACACAAGTATTCCAACAGAGGATAAACAAATTTAGTAACCACTCACATAACCGGATCAAAGATAAAAAAAATCGATGTTTTCATGTGGTAAAACCCCTACGGGGAAACATCCACAGCCCCAACCAACACAACCATTTGGATCAGTTTATTAATGCAAAATAAAAAGATTACAAAGATATTTTACAAAGGATTTGCTCACAGTCGATCATTGACAAATGACCCTCCATGCTCTTTAAATAGATATCATGGACCAATCAGGTCTTAATCCATGGATCAATGGTCGTTAATATCGAGGTGAGTATGAACCATCAGATCACTCTATGTACATAACATATCGTGACCGTCAGATGTCCTAACTACAAATCCATACTAATGCATACTAAATAAACACACTAAGAAACACACTTTTACCTAACAACACATTAGACCAAGTAGTTTTTAACTAACTCCTAAGTGTCTAAATATCCTAACATCCCCCCTTAAGAACAACTTGGGATAGGATTGAAGGATTTACAATGTTGACACAATTGGAGAAGGAAGGAGGCATTAGAGCCTATCCCCCCTTAATTAAAACTTCCTGAACTCCAATTATAGATCGAAGTTTGGAAAACTTCACTTCTGTAAGAGAATTTGTGAAAATGTCTGCAACTTGATCTTTTGTAGGGAAAAAGAGCACTTCAATAACTTGATCACGAATGATCTTTTTGATGAAGTGCATGTGTAGCTCGATGTTCTTGTTGCGTTGATGTTGAACTGGGTCTTTGGCGAACTTTATGTAACTCTGATTGTCGCACCAAAGGTTGGTCGGATGTTGAACTCATTCTTTGGAGAACTTTATGTAACTATGATTGTCACACCAAAGGTTGGTCAAATGTTGTTGCTTGAATCCAAACTCTGAAAGGATTTGTTGAAGCCACAATGCTTCACGACTTGCATTTACCATTGCTCGGTACTTTGCTTCTGCTAAAGAAAGTGTAATAGCCTATCGTTTCTTACAGGCCCAAGTGATAGGTCCAAAACCAAGGATGAAAACATAACCTACAGTAGACTTCTGATCATCAGGGTCGTCGACTCAATCTAAATCAGTGAAACCATCCAATAAGGGAGTCCCCCCTAAAGTGTAATGTATCTTGAATTGAACTATACCATGGACATAGCAAAGTATCCTTTTATCTTCTTTCCAATGGTTTTCATGGGTTTTTTTCATATACCGGGCAACAAGACCAACAACAAAGGAAGGATCAGGACGGATATGAGTCAAGTATAAGAGGCTACCAACTAACTCACAGTAAAGGGTGGCATCAACTTGAGGAGAAGTACAGGTGGTAGTAAGCTTTACTCTAGACTAGAAGGGAGACAGAGTTGGTTTATAATCATCCATGTGAAAGCAACGAAGAAGGTCACAAGCATACTTAGACTAGGAAAGAAAAATTCCTTCATTGGTTTGCAAAACTTGGAGGCCAAGAAAATAGTGCAAAAAGCCTAAGTCTATCATTTCAAATTTTTTCTTAAGGTTGGTTTTCACATGGTTTAAAAGTTTTGAGTCACTACCAGTAAGGATAAGGTCATCAACATAAGGGACACAGATTATGATATGGTTTCCTACTTTTTTGGTATAGACATTAGGATCATAATGGAATCTAGAGAATCAAGTGGAAATAAGAAAGTTGTCCATTTTGGATTACCAAGCTTGAGGAGCTTGCTTGAGACCATAAAGAGATTTCTTAAGGTGACAAACAAGGCTGGATTCATTCTGGACATAGCCATGAGGTTGTTCCATTTATATTTCTTCTTGTGAATCTCCATGCAAGAAGGCAGATTTAACATCCATCTGATGGACCTCCCATTTATGTGAGGCCTCAAGGGAAAGAACAAGGAAGATAGAATTTATTTTAGCTACAGGGGAAAAGGTTTCATTATAGTCAATTCCTTCAACTTGGGAAAATCCTTTGGCAACTAACCAAGCCTTGTGTCTTTCAGCACTTCCATATGATGCAGACTTAGTTTTGTAGCCCATTTACATCTAACAAGTTTTATTCCTTTTGGAAGAGGTACAAGATCCAAAGTATAGTTTTCCATTAAAGAACGATACTCTTCATTCATTGTTTTATCCCAATTTGGATGACCTAAAGCTTCTAAAAATGTCTTTGGATCATGAGTTTTTGAAACTTGAGCCAAAAGAGAAGAGGCTCGTTGGAACTTTGAACATGTCTGATGTTGATCTGAAGGATCACCGACAACATCGCCATCTGCTTCTCATGTTGAACATACCCATATAGGAAGTTGTGGAGATGGTGTTGGTTCAGGTTCAAAGGACTCATCTGGAGGAAGGTGAGAAGGCAGAGGTGGATTTTCATCCTCACTGTCATCATCTGAATAAGAAACCAGAATAGGAACAGAAGAAGGAATGAATGTCAAATATGGTTCGCAGGTTGAAGAAGGCACAATCGTCGAATTAGTCTCGCAGGCCAAGAGATTTTCATCAAATTTAACATATTTTCTAAGAACCTTTGACATCTTCAGAATAACCAACAAATATACACTTCTCACTTTTAGCTTGCAATGTTTTCCTTTTCTCATCAGGAATATGAACCCATGCTATACTACCAAATAAACGGAAGTGACTTACATCTGGTTTAATTTTAGTCCAAGCTTCTTCCAGTGTTATATTTTTAAGATCCTTTGTGGGAGTGCAATTTACTATGTAATTTTCACAGTTGATTGCTTCCTCCCAATACTTTAGACTTAATCCCTTAGATTGGATCATATAATTGGCCATTTCTTTTAATGTGCAATTCTTTCTCTCGGAAACACCATTTTGTTGTGGTGTATATGGAACAATGTGTTGCATTTGGATGCCTTGTGTAGTGCAGTAACTTGTAAAATTATTGTTCACATATTCGCCTCCATTATTTTTTCTTAACTTTTGAATTTGATGTCCAGATTGCTTTTCTACAAGGGCCTTGTAAGCAAAAAACTTATCAAAATATTCACTCTTAAGTTTTAAGAAGTAAACCCAAGTACGTCTGGAAAAGTCATCAATGAAAGTTAAAAAATACTTGCACCCAGAAAAAGAAGGAGAAGAAAGTGGACCACACAAATCATTGTGAACAAGATACAAAGGGCTCGAGGCATGACAAGATGCATGTTTGTCAAAACTGTCCCAATGATGTTTTCCAAGAACACAACCGACACAAACACCATCTATGCATGAAACAAGAGGAAGATTAGTCACCATCTGTTGATTACATAGTTTTTTCAATGAGCGATAGTTTAGATGACCAAACCGCTCATGCCAAAGTTTGCTCAAGTCATCACTATGAGAAACAAAAACTGATGAAAAATATGATGACACAAATTTGTCAGACTTGTACAACCTGGTAATATCATCAACAATTCCAGTTGCAAGAACATGCTTAGGATCTTTTAGATCCTTGATTACAACTTAGTGAGGTGAAAACTCTACGGTTTCACCTTCACCTGAATGAGTGATTTGATATACTGATAGAATGTTACAAAAGACTTGGAACACATAATACATCATTGAAATGATTGTTTTCTACTTGAAGTATTCCATATCCTTCAACACTAAGAGATCTATCATCACCAATAAATATTTTCTTGGTGTTACATTCATTTAGAGAAGACAATATGTCTCTATCCTTAGCCATATGATAAGATGCTCCAGAATCAATAAGGCACTCATCATAGAAGAGGTAGAAGTTGTATTGAAGGAGAAACCAGAAGCAGAAAGTGCATGTCCATAAGAAGAACAAGAAGAAGTAGAATCATTACTACTGTTGTGCTTCTTCATCGTTGCTTCTAAATTTGTCATCTTCTTGAAACATTTGGACTCGTCATGACCATATTTATCACAAAAGTTGCAATGTTTGTTAGTGTTTTTATATTTTTCTCCTTTGTCAGCATTAGGAGCAGAAGTTGTTCGAGTGGGTTTGGGACCTTTATATTTCTTGTTGTTGTGGTGAGGATGTTGCTTCTTGGTATTATTGGGTTTATCTTTCTAATGGACAACTAAGGCTTTGTTTAAGGTACCTGTAGTGCTGATCACTCCAAGTTGTACAAGATTATCTTACTATCTAATCAAAGCATTGCAAAAGTTCTCAAGACTGGGTTTTTATAAGCTTCCCCTAGACCCTCTTGCATGGCATAAAAGGTATATACAAACACATAATATGCACTACCTAGCTTAGAAAGTATAAGATAGATGAAACGATCTTATTATATCATTATTTTACATTCTTCACATAAAATTATGAGTCTTTTAAACTTAGATAGATAGTCTTCAATGCAATAAAAATCATTTGGACTTAAAGTCGGTACTTTATTTTCTAACTGTTGTGCTTGAATAATATTGTGTTTACCAAACACAGATTCAATCTTGTCCCAAGCTTCTTTGGGTTGATCAATTCATTGAAGGTGGAACCTTAAATCAGGAGAGATGGACATTCCAATTAATACACGTGCTTCGTCATTCCTATTATCCCATTTTACTTTCTTATCAACATCAGTAGGTATTGTTTACTTTCCCAAAGTAATCTGATACAAGCCTTTACTTCTGAATAAATCTTCCATATGGGATTTCCATTGGAAGTAGTTGGTCATGGTAAACAAGAGATTACTTGTATAAGCCATATTAAATATGCAAATAATATGGATTTAAAAACTGAAAATGATTATCGAAATGGAAATATCTCAAAAAGTTATGCGGTTTAAAAAAAAATGAAACTGAAAATGAACTTTGGATGTGAGAGTTATGCCCTTTTAAAAAAAAGACATAAACGGTAACCAACGGACCACATGGTAGTGTAAGTTTCTTTATGAAGTGACCCAATTTTATAAAGAGAAGTGGGGATCACTTTTACAAATAAAATCTGCATGCAAAATAAATAACTCTAAAATAAAATATTAAAGCTACTTATCGTGATTCACTTTTATACTTGAAGTGAAATACACTTTACAATTTTAGCATGAACTTTTTCAAAAAAAGTAACAAAAGAGAGACTTGAACTCAAGAACTCTTACTTAATAAGGAAAATTTTAATCGAATGGTCTAGAAAAACATATTGTAATGTTCAGAAGGAGGATTGTTGTTGTTTTTGTTGATGGCCTTGGAGAGTGTGCCAAAAAAAAACTCTTTTCACACAAGGAAAAAATTTTGCTTCTCGATGACAAAAGGGGTTAGATCTCGGTTAGATTACCTAGAAGATGAACCTTTTCCTATATGTTTATAATTTTATGATATTGCACAGGGCATGGGGAAAAGTTAATACACATATCTAAAAGAGTAGCAACCCCGAAATAAATAATACAAAACTGAAATAAAACCAAGATGATACTCTGCAAAAATTTAAAAATGTGTATTCAAGCTTTATACCACCTTTTCCTATCTGTTTCTGATTTTACGAGATCGCACAGGGTGTGGGAAAAGAGAATACATAGATATAAAAGTGTAGAAACCCTTAAATAAATAATAAAAAAACAAAATGATACTCTACAAAAAAAATTTAAATGCGTATTCAGGCTGTATACCTCCAGATCTGACTGAAATGGCTGTATGTTGGGCAAACGAAATCCTTTTCGAGTGAAACGAAAAAAATTCCTAATTGAAATGAGTGCTCTCGATGCAATGGAATAGTCATCTCAGCCCAAAAATCTACGAAAATTCTAGAAAATGGAGATGAGGCAACCGGCTTCACGATCTCGATCTACAACATGAACGGGTCTTCAAATATGATCTCATACCATGTTTGAAAACAAAAGTATACCAAAGGAGGATGAAAACCTTCAGTAACCACTTAAATAACCAGATCAAAGATCAACACACTGATGTTTTCATGTGATAAAACCCCTACGAGGAAACATCCATGGCCCCAGCCAACGCAACCACTTGGAGTAGTTTATTAATGCAAAAGAAAAAGATTACTTAGAGATTTTACAAAAGAGTTTCTCAAAATCGATCATCGTAAAATGACCCTCCATTCTCTTTCAATAGATACCATGGACCAATCGTGTGTTAAGCCACGAATCAATGGCCATTAAGATTGAGGAGAGTACAAACCATCGGATCACTCTATGTTGGGAACATATCATGACTGTCGGATGTCCTAACTACAAATGCATACTAAAGAAACACACTAAGAAACACACTTTTACCTAATGACACATTAGACCAAGTAGTTCTTAACTAACTCCTAAGTGTCTAAATATCCTAACACATGGGACCCTGGTTCTCTAGTCTACTTCAGAACTATGGTCCACACTCATCCATGGGACCCTAGTATCTCGTTGTACACTCTCATAGAAAGCGTTGAGGAAAACACTTTCATAAGGGGGATGGAATGTTAGGTAGATAGAGATGTAGTGGGGGGCATGTGGGTCCCATATATATAATAGTAGATGTTATTCAATGTAAGGTGGACTAGGTCCACTATAGTATTAAATAAGGGCCATTGTGGTAGTTAGATATAATAAATGTAAGAGGACTTCTTAGAAGGTTATGCTTCTACAAGGTTCTTCCTTTAGAATGTTCTTAGGTGGTCAGTAGCACTATATAAAGGGATTCAAACAATGTAATGAGTATGAAGCGAATTATTGTATTTGGAGATGAAGCTCATTAGGAGGTTTCCCCCTCGAAGAGGCAAGTGAACAAGAGAGGATCCCTTCCGTAATGGGATCCATTGTATGGTGTTTCCCTACCTCAACAATTTTCTTATAATGAAAGTGTGGTTTCTTCTATATTTATCTATGGATCTATTGTGTATTTAGTATTGTAGTGATTATATTTGTATATATACTGAGGTACTTATCAAGAAAAATGTGATGAATTTCTCCTACACTTCCTAATTGGGGTCAAATAAGAACCAATTCCTCTCTTCAAATAATGACTCCATTATTTATGTCCATTTATTTAGATCCAAAGTGTTTTCATGAGGCCCATGGTAGTATAGAGTGGGACATATCCATGGAATATGAGTATCATTCCTTGTTGAAACATAACACTTGGGACTTGGTCCCTATTCCAAAAGGTAGAAGGGATTTTCATGAGGCCCATGGTCTTGTATATTGGGGCATAACCATGGAAGATGAGTATCATTCCTTGTTGAAAATAGCACTTGGGACTTGTTTACTCGTCCAAATGGTACAAAATTGGTTCAACACAAGAAGGTATATTGAACCATATATTTTATGATTTGAAATTGTATATATGTGTGTGTGTGTGTGTGTGTGTGTGTGTGTGTGTGTAAGTGGTTTTCAGAAAGTTGTTTGTTTATGTTTGTACATTAATTTGAAATTGTATTAATATATATTTGCTTATTCTAATTTTTATCTTGTGTAATTTTTTATTTGAAATTCTATATGTATGTGTATAAGTGGTTTTGACAATGTTTATTTGTTTATGTTTCTAGATTGATTTGAAATTATATAATGTGTGTTTACTTATTTAAAATTGCATATTGAGTGTTTACTTATTTGGAATTGTGTATATGTGTAAAGGTGGATTTAACAATGTGTGTTTATGTTTGTATATTGATTTGAGATTATACTTGATGTGTTTGCTTATTTGAATTTGTATATTGTGGGTTTACTTACATGAAATCCCATATATATGAGTTAAGTGGTTTGAAAATGTCTTTTTTGTTGTGTTTGTATATTGATTTGAAATTGTATAATGTGTGTTTGCATATTTGAATTTGTGTACTATGTGTTTGGTTATTTAAAGATGCATATGTAGGTATGCAAGTTTTCTAGACAATGTTGTTTGTTTGTGTATGTTTGTATATTGATTTGAAATTGTATAATGTGTTTGCTTATTTAAATTTCTATATGTATGTATGTGAGTGGTTTTGACAATGCTTATTTCTTTATGTTTGCATATTGATTTGAAATTATACAATGTGTGTTTTCTTATTTGAAATTGTATATGTAGGTGTGAAGGTGGATTTGAGAATGTTTATATATTGATTTGAAATTGTATAATGTGTTTCTTCTTTAAATGTGTTGAAATTTTTGTATGCTCGTTTAATCATAGACAATGTCACATCATTGTCATCCAATCATAGGCATTCACATATGCCACCCTCGAGCACACTAACATTTACTTAGAATAATTATGGCAAGTCTACTCCATAACCAACAGATAAACCCTAGCCACAAAAATGTTGCAGCAAAAACACAATAACCATACAAAGATAGTGTACCTTACACCAAGAGAAGCATACAAGAGAAATACAAGAAATATTGAGAATACTCCACGACAGTTGTTGCACTACTCTCTCCATACTTGTGCCTTCTTCTACTACAACTACAACTCCTTATATTTGTGCACTAGTTGTTGTTGCAACTGCTCCTAAGACTTGTGCCCTTATTGATGAGTGAGTGAGAGTAATTACAAATGATTTAGGTGCTTCCTTATTTATACTACCATGTCCAGGTTACTTTACATAGTGGGGCAAACTTCTCTTTCTCGATCCTTTTATTACTTTAATGTTATTCTCTTGAGACCGACTTCTCTTCGAGGGTTTCCACACATCTGTTTAATGGTTCACTTGCTTCTAAAATATTCTCTGCATATAAGAAAGGTCATCTAGGAGGGAAATATCCTCCCACGGCTACCAAAACATCAACACTCCCTCTTAGATAGGGAGACATCTTTCACAATTTATTCATCTAGCAGTCCACTGACTACTCTGTAATCATCTAGTAGCACACAACTTCCATAATTCCATTGGTAGCTCGAATCATCTATCACGGTCTCTGAAATCAAGTAGCACTGAGCTACTCCCAATGTCAATTGGTAGTCTCCATGGAAATCAGCTAGTAGCATACAACTACTACAATGCTATCTAGTAGAACATGATTGTGTCAATCAATAGTAGTACATAACTACTATCTAGTGGTGCACAACCACTCCAAGTAGCACATAGTTACTATCCAGAGATACAATGTCTCTCTTCTGCAATCAAAACCACCATGCAATACAACAATCTCTATGATTATGCAACAATCAACTAGTGGTACACATCCACTACAATATTCCCTCAACCATAATCATAGTTCGCCACCTCCATAACTATGCAATAATCAACTAGTAGCACACAACTACTACAGTATGCCCTCAGTCATAGTCAGGATCTGTATGATTATGCAACAATCATCTATTACCACACAGCTACTACAATATGTCCTCAACCATAGTCATACTTATGATTATGCAACAATTAACAAGTAACACACAATTACTAGAATATGCCATCGGCCATAATCATAGTCGATGTCTCTATAACTATGCAACAATCAACTAGTATCAAACATCTACTACAATATGCCATCATCCATAGTTATAGTCTCATCAAGTAGCAGGAAGCTACTCCCATAGTCCTCACTACTATGTGTGTGATGTTTCTACTCTCATCGGGTCTAACAATGCATTAGCCCCTTAGTCGCAAGACTAATCCAGGGAACCCTTGGCCAGAGGGGCTATATAGCATGAGAAGAAACAACACACATCCCACTCATCAAGAGTGGACATTCGGCACCTCAAGTATTTCCATCCTAGTCAAATTAACATGACTAAATAGGAGAAAGACTACGCCTGGTTCATTCACCACTAGCCAAAACAACATGGCTAATCTTTTGAGTGAATGTATCATTCTCCCTTGGTAAAATAAACATGGAAAATGTGGGAGAATGTATGTCTGATTCTACTCATCTTTGGATGTGTATTGGAGCTTCACAACTCCCTTCTACATCGTGTTTCAGCTGAAGTCCTCTAAGAAACTTTTGAAGCCATTTTGCTTCATGTATGGATACTATATACTCTTCCTCTATTGTACCGAGTGCCACTATCATCTGCTTCATGATCAACCATGAGATCACACTAATCCCAAACTGAAGAAGAAACCATAAGTACTCACCAATCCATTGCACTCCCTGCTAAGTCATAATCTGTATATTCTTGTATCTTCGCATCTCCATCTGAGGCATATCCCAATCCATATCCTCTTGTACAACGTAGGTATCTCAACAAGATGTTTTGTTGTCAAGTGATTTACATGTCTCGAAATCAAGGTAAAAGGTCCACATCCAAGTCCTTCTGACTAGCTTCCTTCACTAAAACAAGGGAATCATCCCAAGAGGTCTCATATCTCCTCAAAGTCTATGAATGTTTTCATCTAGACTCATGTTTTTCAGTCCTAGAGAACGTTGTTGCACTACTCTCTCCATACTTGTGCCTTCTTCTGCTACAGCTACAACTCCTTAGATGTGTGCACTAGTTGTTGTTGCAACTGCTCCTAAGACTTGTGCCCTTCTTGATGAGTGAGTGAGAGTAATTACAAATGAGTTAGGTGCTTCCTTATTTATACTACCATGTCCAGGTTACTTTACTTAGTGGGGTCGACTTCTCTTTTTGGTTCCTTTTATTACTTTAATGTTATTCTGTTGAGGCCGACTTCTCTTCGAGGGTTTCCACACATCTTTTTAATGGTTCACTTACTTCCGAAAATTCTTTGCATATAAGAAAGGTCATCTAGGAGGGAAATATCCTCTCACGGCTACCAAAACATCAACACTCCCTCTTAGATAGGGAGGCATCTTTAACGATGTATTCATCTAGCAGTCCATTAACTACTCTTTAATCACCTAGTAGCACACAACTTCCATAATTCCATTGGTAGCTCAAATCATCTGTCATGGTCTCTGAAATCAAGTAGCACTCAACTACTCCCAATGTGAACTAGTAGTCTCCATGGAAATCAGCTAGTAGCATACAACTACTATAATGTTATCTAATAGAACATGATTGTGTCGATCCATAGTAGTACATAACTACTATCCAGTGGTGCACAACCACTCAAAGTAGCACATAGTTACTATCCAGAGACACAATGTCTCTCTCCTGCAATCAAAACCACCATGCAACACAATGATCTCTACGATTATGAAACAATCAACTAGTGGTACACAACCACTACAATATTCCCTCAACCATAATCATAGTCTACCACCTCCATAACTATGCAATAATCAACTAGTAGCACACAACTACTACAATATGCCCTCAGCCATAGTCAGGATCTGTATGATTATGTAGCAATCATCTATTACCACAAAAATACTACAATATGTCCTCAACCATAGTCATACTTATAATTATGCTACAATTAACTAGTAACACACAATTACTAGAATATGCCATCATCCATAATCATAGTCGATGTCTCTATAACTATGCAACAATCAACTAGTATCACACATATACTACTATATTCCATCATCCATAGTTATAGTCTCATCCAGTAGCATGAAGCTACTCCCATAGTCCTCACTACTATGTGTGTGATGTTTCTTCTCTCATTAGGTCCAACAATGCATTACCCCCTTAGTCACAAGACTAATTGAGGGAACCCTTGGCCAAAGGGGTTAGATGGCATGGGAAGAAACAACACACCTCCCTCTCATTGAGAGTGGACATTTGACACCTCTATTCTTTCCATCCTAGTCAAATCAACATGACTAAATAGGAGAAAGACTATGCCTGGGCCATTCACCACTAGCCAAAACAACATGGCTAATCATGTGAGTGAATGTATCATTCTCCCTTGGTCAAATCAACATGACCAATATGGGAGAATGTATGTCTGATGCTACACATATTTGGATGTGTATTGGAGCTTCACAACTCCCTTCTACATCGTGTCTCGGTTGAAGTCCTCTAAGAAAATTTTGAAGCCATGTTTCTTCACGGATGGATATTATATACTCTTCCTCTGTTGTACCGAGTTCCACAGTCGTTTTCTTACTACTCAACCATGAGATCACACTAATCCCAAACTGAAGAAGAAACCAGAAGAACTCACCGATCCACTGCACTCCCTGCCCAGTCAGAGTCTGTATAATCTTGTAGCTTCACATCTCCATCTGAGGCATATCCCAATCCATATCTTCTTGTACCACGTAGATCTCAACAAGATGTTTTGTTGTCAACTGGTGTACATGTCTCGAAATCAAGGTAAAAGGTCCACATCCAAGTCCTTCTGACTAGCTTCCTTCACTAAAACAAGGGAATCATCCCAAGAGGTGTCATATCTCCTCAAAGTCTCTGAAGTTTTTGATCTAGACTCATGTTTTTCAGTCGTGGAGAATGTCTCTCCCATATGAATCTGAATCTGAAGAGGAATACTTTATGAATGAAAGTCTCTAAGCAACTAATTCTCTCTAAGACCAGACTCACTATGAGTTTGCATTTTTCCTCTGAATCTTAACTCCCTATGAAGCTATATAGTCTTCAAATCCATCTTCTCCCTCTGCATGTGTTGACCTCCTCTTCTCCGTCATTACATAAATGTGCATGACTCTATGTCTGGATAGTCTAATTCATGTTTCCTCTTGCAACCGACATCATAGTTGTCTCTCAGAGATATTACCTGTGACCTACCCAGAACAAGAAACAAGAAAAACAACATCTCCATGGTAGCCTCCATGGAATTTACAAGATAACCTGTTTGGAACAAGGGAAACAACCAAGAGCATCTACTAGAGGAAATCAATTTATCTTCTAAACAAGTGCATTATTAATATGATCATTCACCTAATGTTAGTTGTCCCAAAAATAATCAAGTGTTACTAAGTTAGCACTAACAATGGAAATAAAGATTGCTACTTTGGTCACAACACATACTTAAATTGAAACAATATAAGGAATATCACACTTGATATGGAAACCTGAAGAGTGTTTTTCCTTTGAATGTGTTGTATCTGAGATCCCTCTTGATCTATAATTGTTTCTTGGATAGAAGATCCATTCTCCTACAAACACCCTCAAGATAGTGATACAATTTAAACATATACAAGTTCATACCTTCAGAAAACAACGACAGGAAATGACACCATTCGACAATAGTGACAAACAATGACGAACCCTGAAACTCAAAACTGCTCCAACTTGCAATCTAAAGATAGATGGAGATGCGCTAGGGTAAGGCGCACTAGGACAACCAAAAATATGCGTCCCAATACTTCACATAAACTTTCACTGCAACTAGTACTACAACTGGTGTTGGCACTGCAACTGCAACTAGCACGAAGGAATTGGCATGAAGGAACTAGCATGAAGGAACTGACACTACAACTACAACCAAGGTTCCTCCTTCTAGTGACTAGACTGTTACGAAGGAAACTAGCTCTCAAACCATGTTGAAATTTTGGTATGCTCATTTAACCATAGACAATGTCACATCATTGTCACCCAACCATAGGCATTCACATATGCCACCCCCAAGAACACTAACATTTACTTAGAATAATTCTGGCAAGTCTACTCCAAAACCAACAGATAAACCCTAGCCACAAAACTGTTGCAACAACAACACAATAACCATACAAAGATAGTGTACCTTACACCAAGAGAAGCATACAAGATAAATACCAAAAATACTAAGAATACTCCATGACAACCGTTGCACTACTCTCTCCATACTTGCGCTTTCTTCTGCTACAAATACAACTCCTTAGATTTGTGCACTAGTTGTTGCTACAACTACTCCTAAGACTTGTGCCCTTCTTGATGAGTGAGTCAGAGTAAGTACAAATGAGCTAGGTGCCTCCTTATTTATACTATCCTTTCCAGGTTACTTTACTTAGTGGGGCCAACTTGTCTTTCTGGATCCTTTTATTACTTTAATGTTATTCTCTTGAGGTCGACTTCTCTTCAAGGGTTTCCATAGATCTGTTTAATGGTTCACTTGCTTTCAAAATATTATCCCCATCTAAGAAAGGTCATCTAGGAGGGAAAGATCCTTCGACACCTACCAAAACATCAACAAAATGTGTATTGTGTGTTTACTTACTTGAAATCTCATATGTATGCATGTAGGTCGTTTAACAGTGTTTATTTTTATGCTCATATATTGATCTGAAATTATATAATGTGTATTTTGTATTTCAATTCGTCTACTATATGTTTTCTTATTTAAATATGCATGTGTAGGTGTGTGAGTAGTTTAGACAATGTTGTTTATTTGTGTGTGTTTGTATATTAATTTGAAATTGTATAATATGTGATTTCTTATTTAAATTTGTGTATTGTGTGATTGTTTATTTGAAATTATATGTGAATAGTTTTGTTAATATTTGTTTGTTTATATTTTTATATTTATTTGAAATTTGTATATATGATAATAATGTGTGTTTATTAGTCCCTGAGGTGTAGGACAGTCGGTGACGGAGTGTGTTGTTAAGCCACTCCGTGATGTTAAAGTCACCGGTTCGAAACCTGCGGGGACAAAAAATCCAACCATGTTAAGGGTTGGTGTGGCTCAGGCCGGGTGCGATCCTCGGGTGATTTTGACGGCTTAGATGCCCCTGAGTCACGGTTTCTCAAGCCATGGGTTAATCGCGTAGCCAACAGGTCTCGCACAAATTAACAAACAAAAAAAAATAATGTGTGTTTATTGTATTAATTTATAATTATGATGAATTTTATTATATAAAATTGAATATGTACAATGTATTATATAGTGGTATGTGTTTGTGGTATTAAGTTTTAATTGTAATGATATTTGTATTTTTTTTTATATGTATGTGTATGATGTTTGCATTAATTTCCTTTATATGTTTTTGTTTTTTTAAATGAATGTGTTTGCTTAAATAAATTGTATTCTAATGATATTTGCATTTCTTTCCGCATTTCTTTCCTTTATATGTATGTGCATTGCTTTCCTTTATATGTATGTGTATGATATTTGCATTCATTTCCTTTATATGTATGTGTTTTTTTAAATGAATGTGTTTGCTTAAATAAATTGTATTCTAATGATATTTGCATTTGTTTCCTTTATATGCATGTGTATGATATTTTCATTCATTTCCTTTATATATGCGTTTGTTTTTTAAATAATGTTTCCTATATATGTGTTTGTTTTTTAAATGAATGTGTTTTTTTAAATAAATTGTTTTTTAAATGTGTGTTTGTTTTTTTTAAATATATACATTTAATTTAAAATAATAATGTATATATTAATATTATTTTAAGGTTATAGGTTCAAATGGAGAGAGGGTAGGATATGTATACCTTTTTAAATTGATGCATGGAGGGGTCACTTGTTCCACAAACAAGAGGTCTCATACACCAATTTGGTGTCTCTCTTGAGCATGACCTTAAAAATAGATTATTATTATTATTAAATTTCTTTTATTTTATTTTAACTTGTTTTTCATTCCCCGAATGAGGTGCCACAAGAAGCTTGCAAATTCACGAAACCCCCCTAATCGCCTTGTTTGGCCGTCAAAGACGCTCATTAATTTTTTTATTTCCCATCTCCTTTAGACATTCTTGCATCTGGATCTCACAATGAATTTTTGCTCCTGCAAAGTCGGTGGGTCTCCAAATCCTTCAATACCTCATGGTCAGCGTCCAAATCAATAAGGTTTTAATGCTTTCTTCCTCTCCTGATCTAAGTGCACTCTAGTCATTTCTGACTCGCATTTTGATCTCCCCCCATCACAGGTTTATCTCTCTGGATGGTCGCTTCGTGTTCATCATTTCCAGATTCTTTCATTGCCATTCTTGGTCTACTCTCATGCCCATGGAGTGAACCATATTGAAACAAGCTAATGGTTCTCACTCTGGCCCTAGAGGTCGAAATACTCAAGCTTTTGTTTTTCATTGCCACTCTATGATGGGAAACTGAACCACTCCCCCTTTCAACGAGGTCGGTGATTTCAAGTCAACCTCCAATCCAGCGCCACCCTCCATCACTACCACCCATGTCCCCATCTGTGACGGTGCCTCTAGTTCTCTTCCCCCCCATCTGGTGTTCACTGAAGCACAACGAGAAATAATCAAGGAGTGGACAATGATGAACAAAAGTTTCAACAAGAATTGATGAAGAAACATGGCTTCTAGACTCAAGTGCAGAGGATCCAAAGAAACGACGTGATGAGGAGAACCTACTCCATGCAATGATGATCCCTAAATGGTCAGATTCATCAAGGCATGTTTTTCCTTACAACTATCTTATGTTTTGATTTGTGTAGCTTATGTATGTCCTGTCAAACCTCAAAGATATTTATTTTGGTATATTCAAAGGCCTAGAACGATATATTTTAATCTAAACTCTGTAATTATGTCAGTCTTCAATCATCACAATCGTCATAGTATGATTTTTTGGAACTTTTACACTTGATTGTGGGGTTAATTTCCTTCGGTGGCATCCTCAACACCAGTGTCCAAAAATTATTTTGTAACTTATGTTCATGAAAGGTAATACAAGTCATTAGCTTACAAAAAAAAAAAAAAAAACTTTGTTTTTTTCATTAATATTTTTATTAATTTTGCATGCACCTTTTTCTAAGTTCATCTTAGAAATTACAACATATCACAAATATAATTTGATAACTTATTATCTTAATCCATTCTTAATAAAAATAAAAAAAATTATAAAAATAACATTAATATATTAATACAAAATATTATTATAATTTCTATTCATAAATGTTAATAACTCAAATGTTTAACAAGTGCAATAACATTTTTACTCATATTACATATCAAGTCAAGATAATAAAATCATTTCAGCTGGTTGATATGTTAAACAAGTCATATCAACAATGAAAAGATATTTTTGGGCAAATAAGCTTCCACTTTCAAGATACAATCTTTTTTTAAATCTAGAAAAAACTTTTTTTTTATGTTTTGATATGTTAAACAAGTCATATCAACAATGAAAAGATGTTTTAGAGAAAATAAACTTCCACTTTCAGGATACAATCTTTTAAAATCTAGAAAGCAAAAAAAATCTTTTTTTATGTTTAACACATATATTAACACAAATGAAAATACTATAATAAATATTTTTAAAAACAGTTTTCATAAATAATAAATATATTCCAATAAAGAACAATGTAATTATCACATAAATTGTATGTATTTCAATATATAACCTTTGAAAAGAATGAAAACTAATCCAAATCTATTACAAAACTTCAAATATATATTTAAAAACATATTTATTCCATCAAATTCTTTCGGAAGAAATCAACATAAATAATAATCCCATCAAATTCTTTCTCAGAGGAATTAACCTACTCTCGTAAGGAAAAAGGTAGATATCACACCTCTTCTGGTATATTTTAGACTTATGCAAATATATTAGCCATTTGAATTGAAGAAATGTATAATTTTAAAGAATAAACATGATTCAAAAATATTTATAGGGAAAATACATCATCACATATAAAAGACAACAATGCATTTCTCTATATTGCATTTAGAGAAATGTAATATAATTCATCTCTATATTTTATTAATAGAAGGTTCCTCACGGCTCTAACGGGTGTTTTTATGGATTGAGTGTGTTGGACAATAAATTGGCCCAAGAAACTGCTTCGACTAAACTTTTTTTCACGAGAAAAGTAACTGATTGAAGACAGAAGTACACAATATTGACACTTAAGGTTGAGGATTATTTCAACACTGATATGCATGTCATTGCCATAGGCTCAGGGAAGATAATGAAGAGGTCATAGGGAAGTTATTATTGAGTGGTTGAGATGGGTGAATAAATTATTGAAGAAAAGGCTTCAACTTGGTGATAATTTTGGTGAAATTTCTTTTCAACTTGGTGATAATTTTGGTGAAATTTCTCTTCAAGTAATGAGAAGGATGGGAAAGAACTGATATGGAGATATACTCCACAATATATGAGGTGTTCTTGTCGAGGAAAAATCAAATGAGCAACTTGCAGGGATTAAAAAGTCAATTATTGCCTAGGGTTACTCTCTTGATCAACTAAGGATGAGATCCAGCCCAGGGTTACTCTCTTGATCAACTAAGGACGAGCTCCATCACTGTCATGGCATTAATCATTATGCGCGTTGAGTCAAAGAAAGCTATTCTTTTTGTTGTTCAACTTTTCAACTTTACTCATATTTGCAATTTTATGGTTCACAAACAACAAATATTTTATGGATTATATAAAAAGGATGGACAGTCTAAGAGAGGAGAAAAATGTACTTAGGTATTTACAGTTTGCTAGTTTGAATTTGGGCTTATGTTAGAACGCTCTATTGGATTGATTCTCCTATGAGACATGTGATCATTTCAATGACAGTGATTCTCATATGAGACATGTGATCATTTGAATAGTAGAGTTAAGCACGGAGCTAAATACTACAACAAATACTCAATAAAGAAGTGGAGGGCATATTTTAGCTTGATTTTTTGTGACAACTTCAACCACTTTCAAAATTTGACCTTTAATAAAACATATCATTGGGGAATATATATCCCAGCATAGGGATTGAGTGAGATTTGAGGTGTGAGCAGGTCTCACAATAGATTCCATTCCATGGAAATATAGTGCCTAGAGTAGCAAACATTCGTAAATATCAGTTCTATTTCAATTCGTCTAGCAATCTTTCAAGGTATCTTTACTTTAAGAGGTTGGCAAGATGACCATGGTTCAGGAAATAGATGTACAATTTCCAATCATTTAAATGATTATGATTCCAAACACATTTGAAAGCTACACAAAAGTAAAATATCTTAATTTATCTTGAAATTCACTAAAGTATAATATCTTAATTTATCTTGAAATTCACTTTATGGCATAGAGGGTGGGAGGGGGGGGGTTATTAGAGAAATTATAATAATAATTTCTCTAATAAAGTCCCCCCCCCCCACCCCATTCCAAATTCAATTAGAAATTGAAACAACTTAAAATATACTTGTTTTGTACAAGAATTATTTGGTTGGATAGGTTTCTATTGAAATTGATAATCTAAACCATATAAGGTATTTAATTGATTTATGAATAGTTTGAATGGATCTAGGTCAATGTAGTAATTAAAAGAAAATTTTCAAGTTTCAAAGCCGGATAATAATGAAGAAAATTAAAATTTTATGGTGGGATCGACAATTTCATTGTTGGACTCTAAGCGCCTTTGTTATCCATTGATGCATTTGTTATCCATTGATGCATATTGAAAGTAAAGATTTATGTGAAGATCTAAGAAAAAATGACACTATTTTATAACAAAAAAACAAAAGAAACTGGTATCATCAACTTCAAGGAACCTTACCAAAAACAAAGGAAAACACTCTTCTCTCAAGAAGGGAGTATTTTCATGATAGAGAGTTTTACAATGAGCATATCCAATTCTTCTTATCATAAGGTTGCTCATGGTCCTTAATAGAGGAGAACTATTCTCGATCAGATCCATTGTTTGAGATTAATCTTATTGAGTAATAATAATATTTTGGTAATAAAGTAGGAAAATAAACCTTTCTTTGTTGTTGATGCCAAAAATACCCATGTAGCCTTCTTATGGTTCACTAGGAGATTATGAGAAAATGGACTCGTGATTTCATATAGATATCAAGCAATAACTCTAGAAAATGGACTCGTGATTTCATATAGATATCAAGCAATAACTTCATAGTAGGGTATTGCAAGCAAAATCGTGACCATTGAAGTATTGATTACCGTCAAACCATGAAATCTGAGGTCTCGAGGTCAATTTAGGATGCATTTTAAATAATCCAAGAACCTAAGCTCCAACATGAAGAATTAAATAATTCCAAGGAATTTGGGCACTTTTTTACAAAGAATCAAGTAATATTAACTTAAGCTTTATTATCTTTAACATTTCAATAATAATAATATATTGTATTTGTATTAGTATTAGTATATGCTTAGAACGTGACTTATTGGCCACAACCCTTCATGTGTTGCATTATATAATTGGGTTACTCCCATTATATTGGATATCATTGATGAATTATTGTACCTACTCATATATTTATCTACATACTCTTCTCAATATCATGATTAAAACCTCACGTGGTATCAAACCAGGTTTGGGCCTAGCTTTCTCATGTGAAGGCCCAATTCATAAAACCTCATACTTAGACAAGTACCCAAACCTTCATTGATGTTGCTTTGGATCTATACTCATCTGTTGGTCATGATGGAATCGTTAGTGAAGATAGCTGAGTATGAATGATGAAACAGTCCAGAAAACCCACAATTTTAAGTCAAGAAAACTTATTAGTTGGACCTGTCAGAGAACCTCTTGATTCTAACCCACAATTTCAAGGAAAGAAAACTTACGAAATGAATCCTAGTAACTATGAATCCTAGTAACTACCGTGAAGCACTTATTTAATCTTGTACTAATGAGGAGAGACATGATATTCTAATGATTAAATCTTGTACTAATGAAGAGAGAGTTGATATCTAATGATCAAGCCAGTTATGCTTTATTTGTACATGATTAGGTTTATTTGTACATGATTGGGTTTCTTTGAATCTGCATACCAAGTTTCAGGGGCAGTGTTTTATGATTTGTAGCTGATGTTGTTGTAGCCGCTAAGAGTTAAAAGTTTATCTTAATTTTGCAGTTTGATTTGATGCGAACATTAATTTTTTTGTTGCCAACAATGGTTTGGCCCAACTTCAACAGTTGGGTCTTAGATGATCTTGGATGTTGTTTATTCTTTGGATAGTATTCACCTCAATTATGTAATTGAGTTTTGGTTGTTGTGTTCAATTGAAATGTACATTCAATTTTGTCTAATTTTGTTACCAAGACATGTAAGAATTTCCTTAAGTGGTGGCACCCATGAACGATTTGGAACCGAGCAGCAACCACGTGTAGGTAGTTTGTGATAAATTGTGAAGCAAGAAATGCAGAGAGAAAAGAATAGAACAGTATATTCAAATGTATGAAGAAGATATTACAATGTAATGGGAGATGGCTGAGCTAAATATGCTCAAGCAAGACAAAAATAGAAAGTAAAATTGTCCAGTACAACTCGCAGTGTATAGTCAGACTGTTGAGGTTACATTATATTTAACACTCCCTCTTAAACTCAACAGTTACAATCATCAGCACTGACTATGCCTAAGTGTTGTCTCTGAAAATCAAAAACTGACTTTCCTAGTGGCTTTGTAAAGATATCAGCAAGCTGATCTCTAGAACCACAAAATTGTAGTGCAATATCACCATTATTGACTAGCTCGTGTATGAAATGAAACCGAGTGTCAATGTGTTTACTTTTCTTGTGAAACACATGGTTCTTAGATAATGCAATTGCTGATGTATTGTCACAGAAAATAGGAGTTGGATCCTTTTTTGTATGTGACATGTCTGTCAATAATATTCTCAGCCATACAGCTTGACATGAAGCTGAGGTAGAAGCTACATACTCTGCCTCTGCAGAAGATATGGATACAATTGGCTGCTTCTTCGATGCCCATGAAATCAGGTTCATGCCCAGTTGAAAAACATATCCAGATGTGATTTTCTTGTCATCTAGGCTGCCTGCAAAGTCACTATCTGTGTAACCAGAGAGTTGATTACTATCAGATTTAGTGTACCATAAACCGAAATTTATTGTTCCTGCTACATATCTCAA
>JZKD02S1746616.1:121388-145883 GCA_000966675.3 Picea glauca | reverse complement strand
TGCTTCTTCCTGCATTCAGATTCATAGTGCCCATACTTTTTGCAGTAATAGCATTGTATGCTAGTTTTGTCATTAGATCTTCTCCCTCTACCTCTTTGAGGCTGGAAATTCTGATATTGATTTTGTTGTTGTTTCCTTTGACCTTGGAAATTTGGATTCTGAGATTGTTGTCTGTTACCTCCACTATAGTGAGGATTACTTTGATTGTTCCCTCTTCCTCTACTTCTTCCTCTGCCTTTCCCTCTTATGAATGAGAATTGAGTTTGGAAGGCATTGGAGATTGACTCATCTATGAGATGTAGTCTGGTCTCATGTGTCACCAGAGAACCAATTAACTCATCTATTGAAAATCTTGACAGATCCTTGGATTCAAGGATTGTTGTTACAACCATTTCAAATTTCTTGGGTAGACTTCTGAGAATTTTCTCAACAATTCATTGATCAGTGATGGTTTCACCAATCAGTCTGATCTGGTTCACGATTCTCATGACTCTGGCCATGAACTGATCCATTGTTTCAGACTCTGTCATCCTGAGAGTCTCGAATTGTGTCCACAAGGTCTACAGTTTAACTATTTTTACCCTGTCATTTCCTTGGTAGGAAGATTTAAGGATGTCTCGGGCCTGTTTGGAAGTACCAGCGCCTGTGATTTTCAAGAAAATCGAATCATCTACAGAATTCTGAATCCAGAATTTTGCTTTGTTTTCTTTGGTCCTCAAAGTTGTCTGAGCAATTCTCTGCGCATTTGTCATGGCAGTGAGGGTGGCTGGATCTGGTTCCACATATCCAAGATCCACTGGTTCCCAGCACTCTTGTGCTTGCAAGAATGACCTCATTCGAAGAGACCAAAATTCGTAATTATTACCAAGAAGAATCGGACCCTGAGTTGGGCCTAAATTGCTAGACGACGCCATGATTTTTGAATTAAATTTTTTTTGCAGAAGTATAGAGGAAAATTTTATATTTACCTCCGATCGGTGAAACGTCGATTTGCCAATGGCCGATGGGAGTTTATCAGGCTTGAATTGGCCCTTGGTATCCTTGCAATGTGACCACACGTATTTCTTTTAAAGAGCTATGGGATTTTCCCATTATTTGCCTTTCAAAATGCTGAAACGCGAAAATTCGTTGGTCTAGATCGTGCAGTGATCTGACGGTTCAGATCTTATCGGGATATCGAGAATCTGGATTTCACGAGTTCTGATGTCGAGCTCTTATGTCTCCTCGATTCCCCAATCTATGATTTACCGATGGCACGTTTCTTTCGGGACTTTCCCGATTCCTCTTATCTCTGCCACGCGTCCCAGCAGATGGACGGTCGTGCTCTCTCCTCGCGATTTTGTGATTTGATGTGTCCCGAACGTCTCGTCTCTAGGATCCACGAAATGTCGATGCGCTGATTGACTCATTCGGCAAGATGACATCAGCTGGGCCCCGCAAATGGAGGGTTCCTCCTATCAGGATTTCGCGACTTGCGATGATCCGTTGACACAATGTGTCTATCAACTTGAAACCCCGAATGTCGAAATGTCGATGGGTGCTACGATGTTCGCCACGTGTCCGGAAAAACGGACGACTGAGATCTTATCGCTATATCGCGTATCGCGATTTCGCGAGTTGCGAAGTCCTGTTGCAGTGGTCTTTGAAAACCCTGAACTCCGATATGCCGATTTGACGATGCATTGATCTGCTACCACCTGTCCTCTATGATGGATGGTTGTGATCGTTTCAGGATTTCGCAATATTGTGTATCGAAGTTTTGTAGTGCAAGCCTTTGCTCGTCCAACTCCCGATTCACGATGTGGCGATGAGAAAAGATTCACGGCTCACGATCTTTCTTGATCCAATGGTCCAGAAGAACTCGAAATTCAACGGATCGCGAATTCTCACGGCTGCTTCTGACCTTTACACCTTGCGAGTCACGAAATGCCGAGATCTTGTGTGATATTGTGTGATATGACGGTCCAGAATGATTCGTGATTTCATGATTCGCGAATTCTCACGACAGTCTTCTGACCTTTACAGCTTGCGAGTCACGAAGTGCCGAGATCTCGCCACGTGTTTCTTGATGGAGGGTCTGGATGATGTCGGGACTTCACAAGTCAAAAATTCTCCGGTGCGCTTCAAACGACTAAACGTCGTGCACCTTCTTGCTCATCTACCGGTTGTCGAGAATTTGCGCAAGATCTAACGGCTGAGATGCTTTCGCCTTTTCCGTTCTCTCCTCATCCCTTCTGAACTGGTTTCCCACCTCGGATCCATTCGCAGGACGAATCTTATGGCCGTAATGACTGTTACTTGCGTGTTTGATGCAATCTTTGCTGAATTTGACGGAATTTCTCCTGTGGAAGAAAATATTCGTGAATCTTTCAAAGATTTGAAAGAATTTCATGAGTACTTCGTTCTCTGCTACAATCTTTGACAGATTTGAGCGATTTCCAAAAATATTTAAACTAGTATGCCTTCTGCAACAATCTTTAACAGTTTTGAATGGATTCTATGAGTTCTTTAAACGTTTTTCCATTCTGTAGCTCTTTTGCATCAATCTTTGACGATTCTCTAAAATTACAAGAATCTTTAATGTTTCTGCTCTCTCGATCTCTGCTTCCTGGTTGTTTCGAGCGTAGTATGCTCTGCAACCTCTACAAGCTTCCTACGTTGATCTTTTGAACTTAAGACATTCTACTTCCTCGTGGAAGTTTCCTGCGAGGATCTTCCGAGAGTATAACAGATGGCTCTCCAAACCTTGTAAAAGAGACTGTGTCGCGTGCTCTCAAGATTCGTGAAGCTCTGCGCTGTGAGGATCGTGTTTCTCTCTGAACTGTGTGAAGAGGCTTACTGCTGAAGCTCTGATACCATGATAAATTGTGAAGCAGGAAATGCAGAGAGAAAAGAATAGAACAGTATATTCAAATGTATGAAGAAGAGATTACAATGTAATGGGAGATGGTTGAGCTAAATATGCTCAAACAAGACAAAAATAGAAAGTACAACTGTCCAGTACAGCTGGCAGTGTACAGTCAGACTGTTGAGGTTACATTATATTTAACAATTTGATCAACCTAATAATATCATGTTATAATGGAAAAAAAATTACAAAATTTCTTTAAATACAAAACTGCATAAACAAGGAAAGGGGAGTAAAGAGTACAATTATCTATATTTTATCTAAATCTTGATTCATTAAATCCCATTTTCCACGCAAATTCTCATCTTAAGAGAATCTCCTTATCTTCATCAATTGCTGAAAGAAGACGTGATGCTTGAAGAAGCTTCATTGGCTTGAGCTTGAAGAGACTTCATTGCCCTATTTTCTTGTATGTGAGACTTGCAAAACCATCCAGAAGAGTTTGTTCAAAAATAGTATGTGATATCCAATTACAATGTTGAAATTACGAACAATTGGTGGTGAGTGTTCGACATTTTCATTTGAGGGATTCACATGAGCTTTGAGAAAATTGTCACCAGGATTTCTAAGAGAAAGACAAGGACTATAGATGCAAAAATATACCTAAGAAGATGGATGGTATAATTTTAAACTAAACTAATGGAGTAGATTGCAGACAATTGCAAATAAATGAGTTTATCCTACAAAGGAAGGGATATGTTCTCATGGAAAATTTTATTGTCTTACCATAGGATATGGTGTGAGTTTGAATGTAGTTACACTTGATATTCAAAATAGAGAATGAAATATAATCAAGTGGCCTTGATAAAAAAAATATAAGAGATCTAAATATCCATCTCACTTGATGTGAATAGTTCACAGCACCTTTATTACATAAAAGGGACCTTCTATGGAAACTTAATGTAAACGATGTGGACGGACAGAAATGGTCTAATATTGAAGTTCTGTATTTGATTTTATGAGCCCCAATTGATGTTTATTTCATATGAATTTATATGAGTATAAGCACAATTGATGTTCACTTCATATGACTTTATATGAGTATAAGCACAACAACTTCAAGGATATTTCAATTCAAAGTTCTATTAAGAGGGTATATGATGACTTCATACTATTTATCCAACTCACTTGGTTATGTAAGACCATGATATCCTCGAAGATATCATTGTAAGAATGTAGAGGCATTGTAAATCAATGTAATGTTTTGTTGTAACATAGCATTGTAAGCATGTAGAGGCATTGTAAATCGATGCAATTTTTTGTTGTGACATAGCATTGTAATCATGTAGAGGCATTGTAAGTTGATGCAATGTTTTGTTGTGACATGGTATTATAATCCAACTCACTTGGTTATGTAGGACCATGATATCCTTAAAGATAACATTGTTAGCATGTAGAGGCATTGTAAATCGATGCAATGTTTTGTTGTGACACAACATTGTAAGCATGTAGAGGTATTGTAAACCGATGCAATGTTTTGTTGTGACATGGTATTGTAGGCCCCATAGAGGCATTGTAAACCCATGCAATGTTTCATCAATTTTCATAGTTCCATTGAAGTTTTGAATGATTATTCTTGATGCCCACTCTGAGTGATAGACACTTGGAAACAACACTTGAATGTCTGACATGGAGTACAAATGAGATGACTCACCCTAACCATGAATCTTAAAAATAAGGTTAACTTTATTGAGTACTATAATAACTCAAGTAAGCATTCCTTGTTTTGAGAGACTGCATATATTCTCACATTTCATATGTTTTCTAAGTGATTTCCTTTATCTTTAGCAAGGATTCTCTAATATTATTTACACAAAAATGTGAAGTTAGAGATATTGAATACACCTTTGGTTATACCCTCAAGGGAGGATCATTGTAAATTGTTGTACCTCATTTTTCTCAAGTGCATATTAACGGGGGATGTTGGGGATAATATTTACTTGGTCAAAATTTTGAGTCTTGGAAAATCCAATTTGAGACATTCCTCAAGAATCAAAAGTTGTGGATGTACATAACCAAAGATAATTCCCCACCAAAAGATACATCATAGATAAAGTGTTTGGTGATTTCTCATGACTTCATAAGTTTTGTTCCAAAGCTAAATATACATTACAACTAAAAGTGCTTACTGTTTCCTCACCGATAGATACACTAAAGCTAAAATGCTTGATAACTTCGTTGATGTGAAACCCTATTGGAAGATTTAGCATAGACAAAATTGCAAGGAGAAGATACACAACATTTTTACTTTCACGATAGGAAATAATCGAGTTACTATTGTGTGAAGAGGAAATTGAAACAACATTATTACTCTCATAGGATGTATACTATTGTCTCAAGATGAAAGTAACCCCTATACTCTGGAGCAACATCAAGGAGTTGTTCAAAACTTGAATGATAGCTCCTCGATTCACTATCTGGAAAGAAGAGTTATACACTCTCTAGCCTAGTGACTTCATTGAAGTGGAAGAATATGCATATTCACCAAAATATACACCAACATCAAAGATGTTGGAGGAAAAGACTAGAAGTAAACTTTTAGTAGCTACTCTTCCTAGGTGAATCCCTATTCTTCAATTGGTGAAGCCACCAAAATTAACACCATCATCAAGGTTGTTGGTGACGTTTAAGCACCTATTATTTAGTAGGTGAAGATAAATCTCTTTGACGAGAGGATAAAACTACCACTTCGACGGATAGACAACCAAATTATCCCTAGTTGATAAATACAAGGTTTCTAACCTCCCTGGCAAGAGGATAAAACAATTGTAAGACACCCAATCCCTAAATACTCCTTTAAGGGATGGGGAGACATAAATTTTGTTTTTATTAACATCTCAAATCCTATGTCCGGGGTCTGCATCCTCTTCTACTCACCCATAGCGTTCTAACCACTGCTACCAGGCTCAAATCTGACCTTTGGTTTACAATTTATGGCCTCCCGAAGTTCTTCGAGCGCTCATTGGTTGAGGGTAGCATGGATGGATCCATATCATTTGCACCCTCCTCAAGCTCCGACATCCACGGTGGAAGTACATCCACCATCCAAACCAACGATGATACTTAAATATCTGAGTCCCCCAGAAGGTTTCCATGTAGCTCCAACCTTCAACCCCTTTAGAGCATACGTTCTAACATCCCAGTCTCCTGGAGTAGGAATTCGTCGAAGTGTCGATACAGTCCAACTCCAACGGTCATAGGAGATATTGAAGGGTCTCTAGATCGACAGTTCCTATTGCTTCGCAACTTCGACATTAGGAGGTTCCTTCACCTTGAACCATACTTCCTTCCAGAGTGTTGAACTCTCAAAGTCATGGATACTGCACCATCCTTTAGCCAAACATTCATGCACTAGAGGAACGACACGTGGTAGAAGCCAAGAGTGACATGTGTCCTCATTAGGAAGTGACATGTGTTGCATTCTAATGGAATTTAGGGTCTATGGGAAGCAGAAATCAGGGTGTCACGTGGCATACAAGACAGGGATCTGTCACCCCAGGTGATGTTGGTGGGCCACGTCAGTCCGGGAGTGGCATCCTTCGAGGTTCCTAGCTTCACTTACCTGCTGAACCTACCGTAGCTCTGAAGTCTGAAGCTTCCACCAACTATCTCCCAATACCTCTTGGATCCCACGGTCAAGGTGTGTCCTCGTAAGTCCATGAATCTATGGTGGAGAGGAATTGCGAAGATTAGGGGTAGAATTATCATCCCCGTAGGTTCAACTTCTGCAATCCTTCTAGACTATAGGTCTATATATCTAGCAAGATCAACGGTTGGCATTATTTCTACCACTGACAAACAGTTTCCAATGTGGAACTTGAGAAAGGAAATAAACATCGTGCTAGTTGGGACTTCGCAATCATCCCTGATCATAGATATCCATGCCAGTTCAAACACGATCCTCGATCCTCGATAGGAGGTTAGCGCCAGTCCACCCTCGCACATGGTAACGTACTAGATGAGAAGGAAAATACAGGTGGGTCTCGCATACTCCTCTCGCCCAATTGACCAAGTGGTGAATGTGAGGTGTGATACGCGGCAAGGCTGAAACAACACGTGGCCCTTCAGTGGGTCACACGTGTCACATGTTAATGAGCCTATGCAGTCTGGGAAATGTACGAATTTAGGTGACACATGGCACCTCAATCAGGGGTCCCTGTCAGTACCCTGGGTGACGTCAGTGAGCCACGTCACCCCAGACAAACGACCCACTAACATCCCTTAGATATAACAATGGAGATCCATCCACGTAGATCCATAGATATATGGCCTTCGTTGCTTCGCAACTTGGGCCTTCGGGGGTTCGACTATGTAGTCTCAATTTTTCTCCCGTAGCAGGTCATCACTGAACTGACCACCATCTAGATCAAATGATCACGAGTGGTCCCGGAGTTCCTTTGGATCGACGACTCTCATTAATTCGTGACCCCGGTATTCGGGAGTTTAGGCATGTAGTTTCCAGCTTCATCCCAGAGTACCAAGTCTCCAGACTACAAAATCTAGCGACACATGTCCTTAATGATGGACGGCTAAGATGGACTCCGACCTTTGGCACTCCAGAAATGTACCCTTTCACCAACAAGGAAAAACCTCCCAGAGATACTCGATCCATGGACACATGTCCTGGTTGGTGGCTGATTAAGCGGGGTTCTCAACAAATTCCCCATATCAATGACTGAGAAGGATCCTGAAGGATCTAAGGATCGATGGTCCACAATAGTTCGCAACTCTGACCTTCAGGAGTTTTGGTGTTACGACGCCTCTGTTCTCCGGAAGTGGTCAACGTCTGGTTGACTATAGTGTAGATCCGACGGTAGGAATAATTTATTTCCATCCTCAGATATACGGCTCATGTCACTTCGCAAATCCATCCTTCGTGAGTTTTGGTGGTTTTGAAGTTTTAACATACCAAAGATTTGAGCTCCCAGAGTTCAGAAGCCAATAAGACCTAGATCCTTTCGGACTAGCGCAGGGTTCCCAGACCCTGGTCATATGGATACTCTAATGAATCTCAAGTTGTAAGATCTACTCTTAGCTAATATTTGGTTAAGGTCGTAACACCCCTGGAACTCTGAACTCCCAGAGTTCTAAATCCAGAAGGGATTAGCTCCTTTCAGCAACTGTAGGGTTCCTAGACCCTGGTCATATGGGTCCTTTGGAAATTCTTTTGGACTAAGCACTAATTCCTTTAGCAACAAATGGGTTAAGGACATGGGCATGAGCCCTCAGTCAAATGGGTGAGAGATCTAAAGAAGGTATCATCCTTCCACAGGGTTTGAACTTTGAACTTGGAAATTTCCCACGAGGGGGAAGGTTTTAGAGACCGACACTATTACGAGATCACATCTTACAACTATAATTTCTCAGTTGAGTCAAGTATATGCCCATTTAAAAGCATGAGTTCATAGAGAGATAATGCATATATCTAACTTAACCATTCAACACCGAACTTATTCATAGACACATAAATATATTCAATCATTATTCCTATTTTAGTACACAGAGTATGAACATACTTATCAGAAAACCAGAGTTCATGAAGCGATTGTTGAAAGGGGTACATGTTTTCACCCAACCATAGGGACAGCCACTCGTAACGGATTTACTGTTTTCCACCCCCAAGATAGACCATGATTCTCTAAGAGAGACTCTTTATCATTTCTCAGCAATAGTCAGGGAGAGAGTTTAACCTCCTCCTCCCACATGATGCTTGCAGCAATTTTTATCTATACCAAGCAAACCCTCCTCCTCCCACAGGATCCTGGCAGCGGGTTTTATTTGTACCAAGCAAGGAGGTCTTCCCAAGGACTTCCATAGTCACTCATCAGTCTTGTTTATCAACTTGTAATGGAAAACCTTGTTGATCACTTATTACATTCAGAATGAGCTTATTCCTCAATTATTCCTCGAACCAAAGCATTGTAACCATTTTTTTTCTCTTCTCGAGATTACTCTTGCGACTCTGCTCTCCTCATAGATTACTTTTCCCTCTCTTTTTTCCTCTTCCCACGAATTACCTCTTCCTTTCCTTTCCCAACAAGGTTGTGTGGGTTTGATTCCCCATCTCATGGTCAAGTCTGGATTCTTACAAATGGGTACTCTGCCCCCATCTCCTCATTAACTCTTGAGGAGGACTCTCCAAGCTACCACGTTGACTGGTATTTCATTATATGGGTCAGAGGATTGTTTTGAGTCATTAATTCTAGTAGGATATTGGTTTGGTGGGGGTAATCTCAACCAATCATGGTTCCCCTCACCATCTCTCTCATAGCATCCATGGTCTATCTTGGGAAACCGCCCTTTCAACAATTATGCAACACTTATCCAATTTCTATTAATAACAGGAAATATATACATTGACCTTTTATACAAAGGTTCATCAAATCAAACATTCACACGTATCTAGTATGCCATAGTCTCTTGGCCAGTTATAGTTTTATTTATAGACTAGGGGAAGCAGGGGTGTTACAATCCCCTCCCCCTTAAAGGAACATCTCCCTCGATGTTCTATCTGACAATTTTCTTTGTACGCATAGAAGTAAACAATAGGGATATGCATGTCTCATGGCATCATACATTTCCCATGTGGCCTCATCTGGGCCAAAGTGTTTCCACTGCACCTTGACCTGTGCATTGGTTTTGTTTCTGAGTGGGGTCTCCTTCCTATATGTTATGCATTGAGGTTATGGCATGAATTCTCCCTCTGGTTCCACCTGAATCACAAACTAGTCAATAATATGATTAGAATCGTGTACATATTTCTTTAACAACAAAACATGGAAAACATCATGTGCCTTCACTATGGGAGGGAGTGTTGGTCTATATTCTACAGGTCTAAATCTTTCCAATATTTGAAAGGGTCTGCAATACTGGGGTGCCAACTTGGCACAAGCTCCCATTCTCAATGAAATTCTTTTGGGTCTAACTCAGAGATACACATGATCCCCTGCTTTGAATTCTCTAGGAGTTATTTTTCTCTTTGCATAGATCTTCTGTCTATCCTGGGATATCTTCAGATTCTATCTAATATGAATTACTTGTTTTTCCATTTCCTTTAGCATATCTAGCCTGATTGTGATTCTGTGCACTGGGTTATTCCAGTTTATTGGAATATTGCATTGCCTTCCATAGAGGGCTCCGAAAGGGCTCATTTTTAATGACTTTTGGTAGCCATTGTTGTAGGCAAATGATACCAGTGGTAGGTAGTCTTCCCACTTCTTGGGTTGATGCATTACATGCATCCTCAACATGTCTTATAACACTTGGTTTACCCTCTCTGTCTTCCCATCAGCTTGAGGGTGATAGGCTGTACTAAATAACAATTTTGTTTTGAAACCAACAAACATATATTTCCATAAGTTTGAAGTAAATTTTGTATCTATGTCGGATATAATTTCCTTAGGCATGCCATGCAGTCTAAATATCTCTTTCATGAAAATATTGGAAATATATATTTCCTTGCAAGTTGACTTGACAGGGCTGAAGTGAGCATCCTTGCTCAGTTTGTCCACAACTACCATGATGGTGTCATTCTGTTTGGTTGATTTTGGTCTCCCTCTGATGAAATCCATGGAGATGGTTTCCCATTTCCATTCTGGAATTGGTAGGGGATGCAACAACCCTACTAGGTTCCAGTGATCTACCTTAACTTGCTAACATTCTAGACACTTAGCTAATTAATCAACTGTGTCCCTCTTCAGTCTCGACCAATAAAATAGTCTCTTAGTGGCCATGATCATTTTCTGATAACCAGGATGACCAGTGTATGGTCTTTTGTATAGTTCACCCATTATGAACCTCTTCAATCCGTCAAAATATGGAATATACAATCTACCTTTGTAAGTTAGTGGGTCATCATTAAACATCTCATAGCTTTCATACTTCAACCCTGTGGGCTCTTGCTTTAGGTATGATGTCACAGTCTTGAAAAATGTATCTGTTTCTTGTTCACTTTTGACTTTCTCTTTGATGTCTAATTCACTGGTGCTTACAGCTTCCAAGTGAACCACTTTCATACTTCTACTAAAGGCATCAACCGCCCTATTCTCCTTTTGTAACGTCCACGGCCACCCAGGTCGGGCCACGATACACGAGATAACTCTGTCGTCTCTCTTTGGAACATATTGTAACATACCTAGCATCCAACTGAGCTATGCCACGTGAATTTTTCGAACTGCATGCAATTAAAACATATATGCACACACAACTCTTGTAAATATATATATATATATATAGAGAGAGAGAGAGAGAGATAGATAGATAGATAGATAGATATAGATATAGATATATATAACGTAAACATACAAATACATCTGTGCATGTCCCTTATTTGGAAACATTAGCAATATTCAATGTAGATTTCAAAAACATCTATCAATAATAGAAGGTTTCATTCCTCTCTTCAGCAGAGGTTCAAACAAGTTTCTTATAGAAGGGGGGGGAAGGTAGGGTGTTACCCCTTAAAGTTCTTTAATAATATTTTTTTTCAACTCGTGCATGAGCCCAAGAAGGCCAAGTGTTGTTTCCATGCTCTAATACCACTTTGTAAGACACCCAACCCCTAAATCTTCCTTTAAGGGATGGGGCGTCATAAATTTTGTTTTTCTTAACATCTCAAATCCTCTGTCTGAGGTTTTCATTCTCTTCTACTCAACCGTAGTGTTCTAATGATTGCTACCAGGCTCAAATTCAATCTTTGGTTTATAGGCTATGGCCTCCCGAAGTTCTTCAAGTGTTCATTGGTTGAGGACCACGTGGCATCCACATAGATCCATCTCATTTGCACCCTCCTCAAGCTCTGATATCCACGATGGAAGTCCATCTGCCATCCAAACCAATTACAATACTTAATCCTCTGGATTCCCGAACTCCCAGAAGATTTCCATGTAGCTTCGAGCTTCCACCCCTTCAGAGCATACGTTCTAACATCCCCGTCTCCCAGACTAGGACTTCGCAAAAGTTTCGTATATAGTCTAGATCCAACAGTGAGAGGAGATCTCGAAGGATCCCCAGATCTAAAATTCCTATTGCTTTGCAACTTCGGTGTTCGAAGGTTCCTTCACCTTGAACCATACTTCCTTTCGGAGTGTCGAACTCTTGAAGTCACAGGAACTGCAACATCCTTTGTCCAAGCATTCATGCGCTATAGGAACAACACGTGGTAGAATCCAGGAGTGACACATGTCCTCATCACGAGGTGACACATATCTCATTCTAATGGTATTTAGGGTTTGTGGGAAGCACAAATTAGAGTGACATGTTGCATACAGGACAGGGGTCCACATCACCTCAGGTGATGTCGGCGGGCCACGTCATTCCAGATTGGCAGCCTCTGGGGTTCCTAGCTTCACCTACTTGCCAAAATTCTCGGAACTCCGAAGTTTGAAGCTTCCACTAGTTGTCTCCCAATACCTCTTGGATCCCATGGTCAAGGTGTGTCTTCGTAGGTCCAGCAATCTACAGTGGAGAGGAATTGTGGAGATCGAAGGCAAAATTATCATCCCTGCGGGTTGAACTTCTGCAATCCTCCTAGACTGTCAATCTGTATATCCAGTAGGATCAACAATTGGCATCATTTCCACCACCGACCAGCATTTTCCATTGGAGAACTCTGGAAACGAGATAAACATCGTGCTAGTTGGGACTCCGCAATCATCCCTCATCGTAAATCTCCATGTCGGTTCAAAAATGGTATCCTCGATAGGAGGTTAGCACCAGTCCACCCTCGCACATGGTAATGTACTAGATATGAAGGAAACTACAGGTGGGTCCAGCATACTCCTCTCACCCAATGGACCAAGTGGTGAGTGCTAGGTGTGATACGCAGCAAGGTCAAGATGACACGTGTCCCTTCAATAGGTGGCACATGTCGCACATTAATCGGCCTATGGGGTATGCAAAATGCATGAATCCAGGTGACACGTGGCACCTCAATATGGGGTCCTCGTCACCCTAGGTGACATCAGCGAGCCACATCAACCCAGACAGATGGCCCTCTAACATCCCTCAGATCTCACAATGGAGATTTGTCCACATAGATCCATAGATCTACGACCTTTGTTCTTCGGTCTTAAAGGGTTCAGCTGTGTAGTCTCCAGTTTTCTCCAGAGTAGGTCAGTGTTGAACTGACCAACATCTAGATCAAACGATCATGAGTGGTCAATATGTGGATTGTCTCCCCATGTGGTATGCTATGTTGGAGGACAAAACTAGAAGTAAACTTTTAACAACTACTCTTTAGTAGGTGAAGCCATATTCTTCAATTGGTGAAGCCACCAAAATTAGCACCATCATCAAGGTTGTTGGTGAAGTTTTAGCACCTATTCTTTAGTAGGTGAAGATAAATCTCTTTGATAAGAGGATAAAACTATCACCTAGATGAAAAACAACTAAATTATCCCTAGTTGATAAATACAAGGTTTCTAACCTCCCCAACAAGAGGATAAAACTATCCTCGTAATGGAATGATCCCCAGTTGACAAATCAAACATTGCTAACCTCTGTGACAAGAGGAAAACATTGTCCCCTCAATGGATAAAAGACTAAATCATCCATAGCTAACAAATCACGAGTTGCTAACCTCCCTACAAAGAGGATAAAATTATCACCTTAGTGGACAAGGTCAAAATGATCATGGCTAATAACCTATCCATCAAATCAAAGGCTACTCCTATATAAACCAATTTTGACATCGAACAATATGTGGATTGTCTCCCCATGTGGTATTCTACGTTTGAGCATTCTCCTTACTTCCATGTCATCTTTGGTTACATGAGATAAAATATGGATTATCATAATTTATCTTACCCCCAAGTCAATCTTAAGGGGAGATGTTAGTGTATAATATTGACTTTCGTTATGTTATCATTAATGTATTTATAATCAAAACTCTCAATTTGGTCTACCTCTAGTGGTTAGGGAGGAGAAATGTTATCCTTCCTACTTGGGTTCAAATCTCACTTGTGACATGTTTTCTCTTTATGGGCCAATTGTTGTAGAGGTTGTGAGCCATGATAATATCTTACCCTTTCTTAGGGGCTAGAGGGTGGGGATTGGGGTTGCTTGGTTGTTGTTGTTGTTGTTATTTACTTGCATACACTTCTTAATAAAACATTTAAAACCTCACACAAAGATATTAAACCAATTTTAAAATCTATATTTCATTTTTAGATTGGGTTATGAAAGAATGTAAAAAAAATGTTATATATTATTTTGGGGATATAACATATAAAACAAATCAGTAATTAAGAATCACCATTTGACATTCTACCCCTAAAATTTTCCTTGAACTTGATAAAAATGCAAACGATAGTTAACCAAGCAACATAAAGCACCATCTTAATTCATGTATTCAATTTTCCCTAATAAGAGGATAGTCTTAAACCTATCTCTAGTGTATATGCAACAAACCAATTCGCAAGAAACACGTTATCCCCATGAATATTTGATGACAACATATTGCAGCTAAAATCACTAAGGGATGAGTTGTCACTTCCTTCTAGCCCTTGTGTATGGCACTAATTACTAAAAGAAGTTATCCCTACACTAGAGAACCACCTTACTTATTTGGTAGAATTACATTGCAAGTTTAGATTGTTATTTTTCTAAATGTATAAGAATGCTTGAAAACATTATTAGAAATGGACTTATGAGATTTATGTAAAATGTATGCTTTTATTATAATGATGTCATTTTATAAAATGTACTTGATCCTTTTTTACGCCAATGGCTAGGTAATTTTGCTATGAGTACAATCTAAACGGAACTGGGGATTCGAGCCCCAAACTAATCTTCCTTGAAAGGCGAAAGATTATGAAAAGCTAAGGTAACCGAAGAATACCTCCAAAGGGAATAATAGTATAGTCTATAGAAGTTTATTTATTGTGTGCCTCGGGAGAGGTAGCAAAGGTTGACCTGCTTGCCCGCATCGGGCAAATAAAAGACCGGAAGGACCTTCTAGTTACCTAATTCTATAATATTTTATTATTTTAATATTAGTCACTTAGGTCCAAAAACTCCCAGTTACCTTCTAGTTACCTAATTCCCAAGGTCCACAAACTCCCAAACTATTACGCAATTATCCATGTTGGACATCACCTACACTTGATTCCTTAAAGTGTGGACCTATTAAACCATAAAAAATCATTTAGTTTCATTTCTCTATTCTGATGAAGATCAAGCACAGGGATAAAAGCTTCTCCGCTACAAATATAAAGCTAATGGAGAGTATCATCATTTTTTCTTGATCTTTCATGAAGGGAAATGGTTCATATCATATCTCACTTTCTAGCATATTCTCAAAAGGAAAAATTATGTATACAGTCTTTAAAAGAATGTATTTTCTGCTTTTCCAAAACTGTCCATGATTCTATATATATTTACTTTCGATAATCAAACCAAAAAATTAAAATACTTCCAAATTATACAAACTCTTGTTCACCATATGCAAAGTCATGTGTCTCAATCACGTTGAATTGATATATTGATTATGGAGGCTCTCTATGATAGCGATTATTCTTCTCCTTGGCAGCGGCTGGCAACAGGTCGATCTCGCAGCTCTGGATATGATATGACGGTTTCTCGCATATGTCAGGTCGTGATACAAACCTTTCCTTCTCTTACTCACGTGGTTCAATTTTCTTAATAGCGTGTATCCTGTTGCTATTCATTTTGGGTGTATGTTGTTAGTTATATCTGTAACCTCAACAGTATGTCACTGTACACTACCAATTGTACAATTGTTTCTTGATTTTCTTGATTTGTTGAAGCTTATTTAGCTTAGCTCTTTTCCCTTAATGAATTGCCCTATACTCATTCTTGTTTCCAATTTTGTCTTCTTTGTATTATATTCTATGCTTCTCATTTTGTCATGGTATCAGAGCTTAGGACGTAAGCCTCTTCATAGTGCCTGGAAGCAGTCCGATCCTGAGAAGAAAAGCACAGAGCTTACATTGTCCCGCAGACAAGAGCACGGGATGAAAAATTCTTCACAAAGCTTGGAGAGCAGTCCGCAGTTCGCTCAAAAGATCATTGGAAACAAAAAGCATGAGGAAGCAAAGTTGCAGAAAGATGAAACATTTAAAGAATTCATGAAATTCTTTCGCATTTAAAGATTTGTGAAATTCTTCCTTCAGAAGGAATTTTGTAGAAGTAGTAAAGGAGAATCTACAAGAGCTGTAAGATCTACTGCGGGAATAGATTAGAGCCTTTACTTAAGCTCATAAAGGACTAATGCGCAAAAGAGGAAAAAAAAATTCCATCCGTTAGATCTGGGTGAGAGAAAGATAAGCCATCAAATCAAGCAAATTTTAAGTCACGACCATCAGATCTCATTGAAGAGAGATCGTCGGTAGGGAGCCATTGCAGATATCGAGAAGGAAATTAAAGCGTGAGCAAGTTGTGAGCCCACAATCCCTCAGGATCGTTGATCTTGCTAGATCAACAGATCAACAGTGGATATCGATCCCACTATGGATGAGCATCTTCTCTTTGTGGAGATCAAGAAGGAAATTAAATAGTGAGTGAGTTGAGTTTCCACAATCACTCGTGGTCGTTGATATTCAAGAAAGGGACATGTGTCAGATGATCTCATACTCTGGGAGGAAGCAAGAAGAAGTAGATTAAAGGACTCCTAAAGGCCCAAATATTTGAAGAACCGGAGTAGATCCAGACCGTTGATTGAAGTGGACACGTGGTAGGAGATCCTGCACTCCAACGGATAACCACTTCAAAAGAAATACAAATACGAGAAGCGAGAACTCCCAAAGGCCCGAAGCCTGAAGTTCATCTGGACCATCTATCAATGAGGACACATAGTTCTAGATCTCTCACTTCAGAGACTTAGCACTCTGGAAGGTTTTGCGAAGAAAAGCACTAGTGCAAGAACTGCCCGAAGTTCCAAAGTAAATCTCGGTCATCCAAATCAAGAGGCCACGTGCAGGAAGATCTCTCACTTGGGAAATACGTCACTCGGGAGGATTGTGCAAGCAAGCAAATGAAAACTCCCAAATCCTAAACTCCTGAAGTAAATATGAGTCAAAGATTGTCAATCTCTTCCCTTGTTCGGAGGTTCGTGATTTCATAGGATTAAGAGGTAAGAAAGGATTACCACCCAAAGGCCTGAAGTATCTAAGTAATTGTGGACCATTGATATCAAATCAATGAGGACCGTCGATCTTTGAAACAATTTCGTTATTCATCCATTCGGCTATTCAGAGAAATTGAGACCTTCAACGTCGAAACGCCTGAAGCCCGAAGGCCCGAAGCGCCTGTTTTTCAGCCCCCGGTAACATGAGAAGATGAAATTCAATTTTTTTTGGCTCTCGAGTAAACTCAGAGAGCCCAATTCTTCCATTAAAGGGGCTAAAGTTGTTGAAGAATAGAGCTCTGATCTTTGACTCCCTAGATCTCGTGCTCGGATAAGCCAAATCCAGCCAGATCGAAGCTAAAGAAATGGTCTACCCCATGATTTTCGGCCCGAAGTCACACAGAGGATTTCCCAGACCTGTTTTTATGTGCAGGAAACAGGTAAGCATGCAAATCTCTAACAAAAAAAATTTGTTCAATTTTTTTTCAAGATGGCCACCTCTAGCAATTTAGGACCAACACAAGGACCGATTCTTCTTGGAAAGAACTATGAATTTTGGTCTATGTGAATGAGATCCTTCTTACAAGCACAAGACTGTTGGGATCCAATGAATCTTGGCTACATGGAACCAGATCCAACAGACCTTATTGCCATGAGAAATAAACAGAGAACTGCTTAGGAAACACATTGGAACAGAGAGAATAAGGCACAATTTTGAATTCAAAACTTAGTGGATGACTTAATTTTCTCAAAAATCAAAGGCGTTATTAATTCAAAATAGGCATGGGACATCCTTAAATCATCTTATCAAGGAAATGACAGGATCAAAACAGTCAAGTTGCAGAGCTTAAGGATGCATTTTGAGACTTTAAAAATGACAAAATCTGAAAATGTTGATCAATTTATGACCAGAGTCATGGGAATTGTAAACCAGATCAGATTGACTAGTGAATCCATCATTGATCAAAGAATCGCTGCGAAAGTCCTCAGAATTGATCTAACCAAGAAGGCAATATACAGGAGAAGGTGACCACACAAGCCATAGTCTCGCTTCTGACCAAAAACTCCTCAGCGGCGCAAATCGGAACAGGGATGCACCATTGGTTTGGGTTTGGCTATCTCGGGGTGATCCCAGAGGATCATTGGGAGAGGCTCAGTGAAGCCATAGAAGAGGGCACACTCACTTCATCCTGACAAATGAGAAACCAATAAGGGCGCAAACTCCAAGTTGGTGTGCCCTCCCTTCTACCTCGAAACACTTGAAGGAAAACAATTTTCTCCCTGAGAGAGTGGCTAGCTAATGGAATAATATGGCTCTCAAAGTTGGAATCATGGATAAAGGAGTCATTAGGATGCATCCATGAAGGAAGGCGCATTGGTTATTTCTCAGAAACCCCAAAAACGAAATTGCAGCAAACATAAATTGCAAACTCATAAAATAAAACAAATGAGACACGTAGCTTCAGAAGGAAAGGTAAGAATGATTTATTAGAGTCCCAGTTCACCTTATATACTGAGGGGACCATTTATTTACATATGCTTAATTGATCATCAAAATGTGAAAGTGTGTTGTGCCTAGGTGATTGACTTATGCGCCTCAGGTGGGCATTCCCCTAGGTGGCAGCCTTGGCCCAATTCCTCCCTGTTTAGATATGTAAGTGTCCCAACTTCCATGAGAAGATGAGGAAACTTGTTGTGAAATACATTAGTTGTGATTCACTTTTCTTGAGAAGGAGTTTGGCCTTGGCGAGCTACCAGATATGAAGTGTATGTTTCGTGCCTTGTAGAGCAAGTTAGGTTGTCCAGTACAGTGTCTTTGGCCAATGGGAGTTGGAAATCAAGAATGTTGTCCACTAGATGAGTGATGGTGACTAGTTTTTCCAAGAGGGAAGGCTCAAACAAATTTAAGTGATTTACATTAATGACATTGTGGATTCCCAGTTGTGGTGGCAGATCCAACCTATAAGTATTTTCTCCAATCTTATCGAGGATGGTATACAGACCATATCTTATTGGTAGAAGCTTGTGACGGTGGCCTTTGAAGTGCTTCTTATCCAAGCGTAACTAGACTTGATCCCCTGATTGAAAGAACATGAAGGTTCTTTGTTTGTCATGGCGCTACTTGGCATGCTCTTGGGCTGCTTGAAGTGTTGTTGTTACTGCAGTGTGGCGTTGTGCAATTTGTTGGAGAAATCGTTGTGTTGAGAGTTTTTCCTGTTGATGATGGAAGGTACCTTGAGGAGCCCAAGTGAGTGGGAGCTCGTTTGGAGATGTTGGTTGGAAGCCCAAGAAGACTTCAAAAGGTGAAAAGCCTATAGAAGAATGTGTTTCCTTGTTGTAGCTATTTTGTAGAATGTGCAAGTAATTGTCCCATTGTTTGTTGCGCCCAAAGTGAGTTCGGAGAGCATGAACCAAGACTCTGTTGACAACCTCTGTTTGGCCATCCGTTTGAGGATGGAATGCAGTAGAAAACTTGAGGTGACACCCCAATAGCGGCCATATTGTCTTCCAAAATGTGTTGAGGAAGAGAGAATATTTTTATGAGATGATAGTTCTTGGGAGGCCAAAATGGGGCCAGACATGTTGGAAGTAGAGTTATTTTATTTGCGCTATTGTAGTAGTCTTCGTGCATGGGATAAAAATTGTCATTTTGCTGAAGCGACATACTGCTACCAAGATTGCATCATGTTTCTTTTGGGTTGTTGGAATTCCACTGAGGAATTCCATTGAGATTGAATTCCAAGGATGAGAAGGAAGAGGTAGTGGTTGATATAACCCATGCTTCCAGTTGGATGGCTTGGATTGTGAGCATAATGCACAAGCTCTGATAAATTTTTCAACTTGAGGCTGCATGGAAAGCTAATGGAAATGGCATTGCAGATGTTGGATGGTCTTTGTGGTACCGAAGTGGCCCTCATAAGCTAAAGCATGTGCTTCCCTGATGAGAAAGAGGCGGTCTTCTGAGTGTGGAATGCATAACAAATTCAACTTATAGAGCCACCCATCCCGAATAGTGTAGTCTATGAAGGGGTTTGATTGATCACTGTGGGACTTTGCAAGACTTCCCAAATGTCTCGAAAGTCGAGGTCAGTATCATATTGATCTTTCCATGTGTCATAGGTAGCACAACGCACTTCTAGAATGGAAAGAACTGGAGTGGGAGGTCGGCTTAGCAAATAAGACATCTTATTAGAAGTGTCTTTCTTATATCTGATTATTAAGTGAAATTGTTGAATGTAGGAGGCCCATTTAAGGTGCCTTTGTTCCTAAATATTCAAGTGAGAGTTGATGAATATCAAAGGGTGGTGGTATGTATGCAGAATTGTTTCTTTACCCAATAAATAATGCCTCCAATGCTTGAGCACTTGAGCTAGACTGTAAAATTCCTTGTCATAGGTGCTATATTTTTTCTTTGCCTCAGACAAGGTTTCAGAGTGGTAAGAAATGGGGTGTGGACTCCCTATTTAAGTACGACACCAATAACATATTGTAAAGCATCATAATCAATCTCAAAGGGTTGGGAGAGGTCCAATAGATGTAATACAGGGGATAAGCAGAGGGCGTCTTTAAGCTTAGCAAAGTGACTAGTTTATTCTTTAGTCCAGAAGAATGTAGAAGAAGTATTTGAGAGCTGATGCAAAGGACGAGAAAGATGTGAAAAAGAGGGAATGAACTTACGGTAGAAATTGATGTCACCCAGAAATCGTTTGACCTCCTTAGTTGAAGAAGGTAGAGGCCATTGCTTCAATGCTTGGATGCGAGCTTGATCTGGTTGTATACCCTCTAAGATGACCACAAAGCCAAGATAGGGAATTGAAGTTTGACCAAAGTAGGACTTCTTTGCTTTGACTTGTAACTTGTGTTCTCAAAGAATTTGGAGCACTTGTCGGACATGTTGCATGTGAGTGTCCCATGTCCGGCTAAAGATGAGAATGTCATCTAAGTAGATGACCACAAATTGACCCAAATGTTCCCTAAATATGTCATTGATGAGCCTCATGAAAGTGGTTGGGGCGTTGGTGAGGCCGAAAGGCATTACTTTCCACTCAAAAAGACCAAATTTGGTCTTGAACGTTGTTTTACAAACATCATCTGGATTCATTTGTACTTGATGGTAGCCGGTTGTCAAATCCAATTTAGTAAACCACTTATCTCCTTGGAGGGTGTCGAGTATCTCCTCAATCCGGGGTAGGGGGTAACGATTTTTTATTGTGACTTTGTTCAAGGCTCGGTAATTAGTGACAAGGCACATTTCTGAGGTATCTCTTTTGGGAATGACAAATGTGGCATAAGCACAAGGAGAATATGAAGGTTGGAAGTGGCAAGAGTTGATGAGGTCAGTCAATTTTCTTTCCATTTCCTCTGTTTCTGTTGGGGCCAACCGGTAAGTAGGGGTGTTAGGTAAAGAAGATCTGGGGATGAGATGAATGGAATGGTCAATGTGTTGAGAGGGGGTGTTGAGAGGGGGGGAGTCCCTCTGGAGGTTGAAATACCTCTACAAACTCTTGGAGGAGGGGAGTCATTGTTTCAGGAATAGAGTGAGTGGTATTGTTTGGTGTTATTGGGCACACCAAACAGAGAGACACACATTGGTTTAAGTGTACATGCGGGATTTGTTCTTTGGTAGTAGGGGGTTTGGGTTTTGTTGCAGTTAAGATATAAGTGTGGCCTTCTTTGGTAATTTTGTACTAGCGATATTTGGCCATATAGATAGCATTTATTTGGGTTTGGTATGGGATACCTAGAAGCGAATCCGCACAATCCAAGGGGGAGACATGATAGAGGACAATATATTTGAATTGGCCTATTGCAAAAGTGAACAGACAACACTTAGAAACTAAGAGGTGAGGTCCATCCTTATGGACCCATCTGAATTGATAGGGTTGTGGATGTGGAGTAGTAACCAGATTAAGGTGGTTGACAAGGTATTGAGACACCAAATTCTTCTGGCTTCCATTGTCCATAATCAGTAAAGCCAAGGCATTTTTAATTTAGTAGTTATGGGTGAAGAGGGGTTGGGTGGATGAGTTCAAATCTTCATGGGTCATTAGAATCAGTCAGGGATCTACTTCTGTGGGATTGTCTAGAGGAACTTCTTCGATATCTTCTACTTGGGAGGGTGCAATGAGCTCAGTGAGTAGAGTTTTGTTGGTATTTATATTTTGGAGGATGCGACAATCGAATGAATTGTGTGAAGTAGTTTTGTAGAATGAGCACCAGGGTGTCCTTGTATTTATATTGGGTGGGGGGTTTTGAGCCCAAGGAGGTGGAAAGCGGGTTGACGGATGGGAGTTGGGTGGTTGAGAGGTGGAGGGGTTGGTGTAGGGGTGGGACTGAGGTGATCCAGGTGGAGATCAGTGGCCACCCACCTTTTCCAACTAGCCCAAAACATTGTTTTGGCAATTTTGGAAATTTACTATTTTTAGCAGTTTTTTTCGGGTCCTGAACTTCCGGAGCCATTTTGAGGCCCTAAACGATGTTTTTTTGGGTATGTTTCTCTCGCAAAATAACATTTATGATGTTATTTTATACTGAGCGTTGTATGCCTCGGATAGATATTTCCAACGAGCTATCATACGCCTAAAATGGAGATCGTATGCAAAAGTTACAACCCTGGGAAGTTGATGCACCAACTTACCCAAACGAGGCCCGCATGAATTTTGGCGCTTCATCTCCCAGGGTTAGGTTTTTGGATGTCTAAGGTTTTTGGCATTCCTTCTTATTGTAAAAATGCCTTCAGAGCCTCATTGTAATCATCTTCTTGCGAATGCGAGTAGTCGTCACATCTCTTCTCAGAGATAAGTTGCCACCATTCTAGCGAGTCTTTCACTCTGTATTTTTAGTCTCTGTACATTTCTTTGATTAATAGAAATTGTGTGTTACTGTATATCTGTGTTTATGGTTGCATCTCTGATACATTTCTGTTATATTATTGAATATCTGCAATATCTCTATGCATTTCTTTATTATATCTCCACTCTCATTTCATGCTGAAAATAATCTGGATCAGTGGTATCAGAGCAGGCTGCTCTTGATCATTTTTTTCAGTGCATGTCCCCAACGAGGTCTGAGTATAGCAAGTTGGGTCTCGATCTTGTCTCTCTTGAAGACAATCACTCTCGCACACCCAAGAAACCCTCAATGGTGGAAGAAAAGAAAAACAACGGAGCAGACAATCCTATCAATCTGTTGCTTGAGCAAGCTCTCACGTGACAGAGGGACGAAATGATGGAGAATTTTCCCCACATCCTTCAACCCCTGTCGATAGCATCAGGTGCATCTTCATCAAGCAGCCACTTTGGAGGCACCTCGCCTTTCAAGGTACAAGTTAATTTTGATATTCCCGTATTTGAAGGTCAAATAGATGCAGATGCCCTAGATAAATGGTTAAATCTACTAGAAGATTATTTCTCTGTTCACAATTTTTCCGACAAAGAAAATATCACTTTTGAACTCCTTAAAGCTCTCCCTCATGTCAAACATTGGTGGGAAACTTACTGAGAGCAAAGTTCCACAGAGGAGTCTGGAATATATGGGGTCAATCCCACTTGGGATTTTTTTTTGGATGCGGTAAAAGAACAGTATTACCCTATTGGCAACTATGAGGACCAGTACATGAGATGGACCACACTGCGGCAAGAGAGGGGCCAAACAGTTATGGAGTTCACCAATACTTTCCATACCTTGCACACCAAGCTGGGTATCAAATACTCTGAGCTACATTTGGTTCTTAAATACCATGGGGCTCTACACAAATACATCCATCACTCGGTGTTGCTTATCGATATGCTGTTAAAATTGAGCAGAAATTTAAGCACCAGAACAAACAGGAATTTGGGTCCGCAAATCTGCAACAACCAAAGTATGACAAAGATGGCCCTAACAAACAATCTCTTGAAAACCAGTGCAAGAGACAGGAAAAGAAGGGTCACGGGAAGACAAAGAAGGACACCGAAAAATGATGTGATTTCCACAAAATCCCTTGGCACAACACCGATGAATGTCGCTCCAAACAGTCATTGGTGGCCGAGATCAAAGACAAGGAGTCAAACCCTGATTCAGAATCTGATTCTGAAAATACTAGTAAAGGACAGATCATTGATGCAGACCCCACTGTTATTGTCGCGACCGCAACCATTCAACCAGAAGAACCAACAGATCCTGAAGAGGGGGAGCACCTTTTTCATTCCCAGATTGGGGTGAAGGGGAACCCACTACATTTTATTGTTGATAGTGGAAGCCAGAAGAACCTCATCTCAGCAGAGGTCGTCAAACAATTGGGATTGTCGACAACACCACACCCACAACCATACAGCATCGGGTGGCTTCGCCAAGGATGAGATCTTCGTGTCAGCCAACAATGTCGATTGGCATACGGCATCCAAGCCTTCAAGGATGAGGTATTATGTGATGTTTCCCCACTGGATGTTTGTGATGTTCTCTTGGGCCAGCCATATATGTGGAAACGCCATGCTATCTATGAGTCTCGACCCCGTAGTGT
>JZKD02S1746616.1:107902-121222 GCA_000966675.3 Picea glauca | reverse complement strand
GTTTATGGTTTCATCTCTGATACATTTATGTTATATTATTGAATATCTGCAATATCTCTGTGCATTTATTTATTATATCTCCGCTCTCATTTCGTGCCGAAAATAATCCGGATCATGAGGAGTACGAACTCTAGGAGCAACTTTCCTTTCTATAGCCAAAGATCTCTGAAATGTTTTGTCTAAAGTTGGATTTTCAAACAGCTCTACTTCTTGATGGAACTGAATTAATAAACCAGCAACAAATTTTAATATGAGTACCTCTTCTGGATATGGAATATGAAGTAAGAGGCGCATCTTGCATAAGAATTCTATGTAGCCTTGCACTCCTTGTGAAGGGAGTTGTCAAAGTTGGTGCCATTTGATCCATAAGGATTGCACATACCTGGGTGGGTAGAAGCGATTTCTCAAAGATTTGAAAAGTCGATCCCAGGTTCTAATGGGTTTGGAAGTAGAGGATTTTGGAGAATCCCCAATCTCTATCATAAATGTGGTCTTCTCTTGCTCTGTATCCCACCAAGTTTGTGCAAGTCCTTCTAATTGCAAGGCGAAAATCTAGAGATTTCTTTCCTCGGTAAGGCATGGACATGTATTGAAATAGGTGGAGAGGCTACGGATCCAAGAATCTATAGTTTCTCCATTGGTTTGACCAAAAAAATTGGGTAGTTGGATTCGAGTGTCCAACCGGAAGGGGCCTAGATCGTTTCGTTGTTGCATTCTGAGCAACTCATTGAGGACGAAGGAAAGATCTTGGAAAGGATTTGAAGTGTTGGAATCTAAATCGAATTCCAAAGGATTGTTGCATGGAGGCATTGTGAGGCTAGTTGAAGATCAAAGGCACCCCTAGTTTGTAATGTTGAAAAATGGGCCAGGCTTTGTTTTGGGAACAAAGGACACAAAACCCTAAAGTAACGGAGGTAAACTGGTCTAGAGGGAGAGATTTGTATTGTTTTAGATCTTTGGAACTCCTCTCTATTGCAATGGATATCTAGGTGCCCTTGGGGCTATGAGATATGTTGAGCTTCTTGCATGAATATGTAAACCCTAGAATGGGCAAAATCTAGACTATTTCATGAAACCCCCCCCCCCAAAAAAAAAAAAAAATTCCTCAATCTTCGATATCAGAAGATTTTCCATGGATCTTGAGGCTCTGATACCAATTGATCTCCCCAATGAGGCGATCTACAGGAGAAGGTGACCACATAAGCCATAGTCCGGATTCTGACCAAAAAATCCTCAAGGGTGCACCATTGGTTTGGGTTACCAAGCAATGGAGATCCAAATCCGAGATGTTCTGAGAGTGGCAAAGGGGGTTTGGATACCTCAGTGTGATCCCCGAGGATCAGTGGGAGAGGATCAGTGCAACCATATAAGAGGGTGCACTCAATTCATCCCGACAAAGGAGAAACCAGCAAGGGCGCAAACCCCAGGTTGGTGCGCCCTCCCTTCTTCCTTGGAAAACTTGAAGGAAAACGATTTGCTCCCTAAGAGAGTGGCTAGATAATTGAATAAGATGGATCTCAAAGGTGGAAGCATGGAGAAAGGAGTCACCAAGATGCAGCCATGAAGGAAGGCGCACTGGTTATTTCTCAGAAACCCCAAAAATGAAATTGCAAAAAACATAAATTGCAAACTCAGAAAATAAAACAAATGAGACACGTAGCTTCAGAAGGAAAGGTAAGAATGATTTATTAGAGTCTCAATTCACCTTATATACCGAGGAAACCATTTATTTACATATGCTTAATTGATCATCAAAAGGTGAAAGTGTGTTGTGCCTAGGTGATTGACTTGTGTGCCCCAGGTGGGCATTCCCCTAGGTGGCCTCCTTGGCCCAGACCAACACAAGGACCGATTATTCTTGGAAAGAACTATGAATTTTGGTCTATTAGAATGAGATTCTTCTTACAAGAATAAGAGTGTTGGGATCCAGTGAATCTTGGCTACGTGGAACCAGATCCAACAGACCTTGCTACCATGAGAAATCAACAAAGAACTGCTTAGGAAACACATAGGAACAAAGAGAATAAGGCACAATTTTGGATTCAAAACTCATTGGATGACTCAATTTTCTCAAAAATCACAGGCTTTGTTACTTCAAAACAAGCATGGGACATCCTTAAATCATCTTACCAAGGAAATGATAGGGTCAAAAAAGTCAAGATACAGACCTTGAGGATGCATTTTGAGACTTTAAAAATGATAGAGTCTGAAAACGTTGATCAATTTATGACCATAGTCATGGGAATTGTAAACCAGATCAGATTGACTGGTGAAGCCATCCCTGATCAAATAATTGTTGAGAAATTCCTCAGAAGTATTTCAAAGAAATTCGAAATGGTTGTTACATCCATCCTTGAATCCAAGGATCTGTCAAATTTTTCAAAAGATGAATTAATGGCCTCCTGTCAAATTTTTCAACAGATGAATTAATGGGATCTTGTCAAATTTTTCAACAGATGAATTAATGGGCTCTCTATTGACACAGGAGACCAGACTACATCTTGAAGATGAGTCAATCGCCAATGCCTTCAAGACTCAATTCTCCTTTGCAGAGGGAGAGGCAGAGGGAGAGGAAAAGGTCACCAAGGAAGAGGGAGAAGTCCAAGTAACAATTACTCAAGAGAAGGTCACAAACAATAGAACCAGAATCAGAATTTCCAAGGTCACAGACAACAATACCAGAATCGAAATTTCTAGACACAAAGAGGTAGAGGGCTAAGATCAAATGAAAAATCAATCATACAATGCTATTACTGCAAAAAGTATGGGTACTATGGATCTGAATGTCGGAAGAAGCAAGCAGATCAGCTATCAGGAAGAGCACATGTCTCAAATCATGAAGGAGAAACCTTAGATGGTATGTTTTTCTTATGCCACAAGACTGAAGAACAACACAAAGATATCTGGTTATTGGATAGTGGTTGCAACAATCACATGACAGGTAACAAATATTTACTTTCATGCATTGATTCTTCTATTTCATCTGATATTACACTTGGAAATGATTCCTTAGTCAAAATTCAAGGAAAAGGAACTGTACCTATTCTTACTAAACAAAATGTAAAGAAAGACATAAACAATGTCTATCATGTTCCAGATATGAAACATAATATGTTAAGTATAGGAAAACTAATTGAACATGGCTATAAGGTACTTTTTGAAAGAGGATCATGCAGGATATATGAAAAAACCCTCAGCACACAATTGATTTATGAAATCCACATGACTAGAAATAGAATGTTTCCCCTGACTCTTAGAACTGCAAATATGATCCAATCATATGCACAAAGTGCATTCACCCCCAATGAAACTATGGTTTGGCATGCAAGATTTGGACATCTACCCTTTTAGAGTCTAAGCCTTCTACAGAAGCACTCCATGCTCAAAGGTCTACCTATATTCAAAGAACAAAATCCCCCATGTGAGTCTTGCATTCTAGGAAAACATAAGAGAACTAGTTTTCCACAGTCCTCCACTCAAGCCAAACAACACTTAAAGTTGGTTGACACTGACCTCTGTGGACCAACGCAAACAAATTTAATAGTTGGTAGCGTTTATTTTTTAACGTTTATTGATGACTTTACCATGAAAATATGGATCTATTTTCTTAGACACAAGTCTGAAATTTTTACAAAGTTCAAAGAATTCAAGGTTGAAGCTGAAAAACAAAGTGGGAAATATGTGAAGACTCTCAAGTCAGATGGAGGAGGAGAATGCAACTCCAAAGAATTTGCAAATTTCTGCAAATCACAAGGCATCACTATGCAAACTAAAGCAAGGTATACTCCACAACAAAATGGAGTGGCTGAAATAAAAAATCAGACAATAATGAACATGGCAAGAAGCTTTCTCAGAGAGAAATGTCTGTCAAATCTATTTTGGGTTGAAGCAGTAGCATGCTCATTTTATCTCCTGAATAGATCTCCAACCACTAGTCTCAAGATGAAGGTCTCTCAAGAAGCATGGAGTGGGACAAAGTTAAATGTTGCTCATCTAAGGACATTTGGATGCATAGCATTCGCTCACATACCTTCAGAATTGAGGAAGAAACTTGATTATAGAAGTGAGAAATGCATCTCTGTTGGCTACAGTGAGACATCCAAAGCCTACAGACTCTACAATCTGATTTCAAAGAAACTAATTCTCAGCAGAGATGTCAAATTTATTGAAAATCAGTTCTTGAGTGAGTCTAAAATCGCCCTATGGACAGTAAAAATCCATTGCTACCACTTCCTGAAAACATAGAAAATTCAGGACAACAAACACATCAACATGCCCTTTCAAGATTGCAGTTACAAGGACAGCTTGAAAGTCCTCAGGAAAACTCTACTTCAAACAAAAATTCATCCTCTGGACTTCAAAATCAGAGAACTCAAAGCTTGAGAGAAATCCATCAGCAGTTGGATGATATTGATCAACACAATATTTTTTCATTAATATCATGTCAACCTACATCCTTTAAAGAGGCAGCTAAAGAGTCACATTGGGTTCAAGCCATGAACCAAGAAATTGACTCCATTGAGAAGAACAAGACATGGGATCTTGTTGATCTGCCCAGACACAAAAAAAGTATTGGTTTCAAGTGGGTTTACAAAACTAAACTCAATGAAAAGGGACACATTGAAAAACACAAGGAAAGACTTGTTGCCAAAGGATTCTCACAACAACCAGGCATTGATTATGGTGAAACTTTTTCTCCAGTAGCAAGGTTGGACACTATAAGGACTCTCTTAGCCATTAACACAAATGGCAAGTACATGAGATGGATGTCAAGTCAACTTTCTTGAATGGTGTCTTAGAAGAAGAGGTCTATATTGTTCAACCACCTGGATTTGAAGTCAAAGAGTAGCCAGCCAAAGTGTATCAGTTGAAAAAATCCTTGTATGGATTAAAGCAAGCTCCAAGAGCTTGGTACAGTAGAATTGGCACTTACCTGATCAAGAGTGGTTTTAGCAAAAACCAAAATGAGCCAACTCTATACACCAAAACTGATCAGCAAGGTAAAATTATGATTGTATGTTTATATGTTGATGACATGATGTATACTAGAAATCTTGAGTTAACTAGTTTTAAACATGCCATGCAATCTGAGTTTGAGATGAAATATCTTGGAATAATGAAATATTTTTTGGGGATTGAGGTTGACCAATCAACCAAAAGCATTTTTGTCTGTCAGCAAAAGTATGCAGCAAACATCATCAAAAGATTCTGCATGGAAGATTTCAATCCAGCAGAAACTCCTATACCCCTAGGCACAAAATTGAGAAAGCAAGATGAAGGCCCTATAGTGGATTTTACCCTATACAAAAGTTTAGTAGGCAGTTTGTTGTATCTTACAGCAACTAGGCCTAATATTATGTATGCAGGCAGCATTGTTTCCAAGTTCATGGAATCCCCCAAATATTCTTACTGGAAGATGGCGAAAAGAATTCTAAGATATGTTGCAGGCACTCTCAATTTTGGTTTATGGTACACTCAGTCTGATGCAGGCACTCTCAATTTTGGCTTATGCAGGCACTCTCAATTTTGGCTTATGGTACACTCAGTCTGATGATAATCATCTCTCTGGTTACATAGACAGTGATTTTGCAGGCAACCTAGATGACCACAAAAGCATCTCAGGACATGCTTTTCACCTGGGCACGAACCTGATTTCTTGGGCATCAAAGAAGTAGCCCATTGTCTCAATATCTTCTACAGAGGAAGAGTATGTCCCTGCTATCTCAGCTTCTTGTCAATTTGTATGGTTGAGAAAACTATTGAATGATATGTCACATACAAAAAATGAGCCAACTCCTATCTTCTGTGACAACACTTCAGCAATTGCTTTATCCAACAACCATGTGTTTCACAAGAAAAGAAAGCATATTGACACTCGCTTTCACTTCATAAGCAAGCTAGTCAATAATGGTGACATCGCACTTCAATTTTGTGGCTCACGAGATTAGTTCGCAGAAATTTTTACGAAGCCACTAGGAAAATTCGTTTTTTGATTTTAAGAGACAACACTTGGGCATTATCAGTGTTGATGTTTGTAACTATTGAGTTTAAGAGGGGGTATTAGTTATATCTATAACCTCAAAAGTATGTGACTATACACTGCCAACTTTCCTGAACAACTATACAATTGTTTCTTGATTTTCTTGATTTGTTGAAGCTTATTTAGCTTAGCTCTTTTCCCTTAATGAATTGCGTTCTGCTCATTCTTGTTTCCAATTTCGTCTTCTCTATATTATCTTCTCTGCTTCTCATTTTGTCATTTCTGACTTTGCAATTCATGTATGCACATAAATCGATGCCTTCTATGTGCTCCTTTGACAACGGTGGCTCCCATATAATTTCAAACGGGTTGTGAGAATTCTTCTTTTCCTCTTATCCAATTCTTTGAATGGCGGCTAGGCGACGGCTTAAAACTTTGACTTGGCTTCCCACAATAGATATGAACACAGTGACTTCTCTATAGCTTCGTGTGACCTCTTTCAGACTATCGCATGGTAAAGGGTTTGTATGGAAATCCTGCTTAACTCCTTCCATGAATGGTTTCACCTATTACTTTAATCAAAACTTTGTAATATGAACTTCCTTTAAAAACTTTCATAACAGTGTAATATACTTTAAGAAAATGAACAAATTTAAATTTAAATGTATTCGAATTTGGATCAACTCAAACTCCGAATATTTCTTTTTTATACCATGTTATTTTTTTAAGAAAGATTCTAAACATGATTAGAAGAAAACTCAATAGATTTATGTAAAAGATATATTTTTATTACAATAATTTCATTTGATTTCATAACTGTGTAATATACTTTAAGAAAATAAACAAATTTAAATTTAAATGTATTCGAATTTGGATCAACTCAAACTTCGAATATTTCTTTTTTATACCATGTCATTTTTCTAAGAAAGATTGTAAACATGATTAGAAGAAAACTCAGTAGATTTATGTAAAAGATATATTTTTATTACAATAATTTCATTTGATACAATGGGATTGATCCCCTTTTATGTCAATGTGCTATTCTTCTTTGCTCAGCCATATTGCAATGGTAAAATTCTTCCCTCACATCTATCTAGCACATAGCAACTACCTTTACACATAAAACTATTGCTTTCAAATCCTTATCCTTTCTTGATTCTCAACTACCATTGATGCATATAGCATTCAAGTAATTGAGAGCAATGAAATATCATGCAATTGCAAATCCTTATCCTTTCTTGATCCTCCACTACCTTTCTTGATTCTCAACTACCATTGATGCGTATAGCATTCAAGTAATTGAGAGCATTGAAATGTCATGCAATTACAAATCCTTATCCTTTCTTGATCCTCCACTACCATTGATCCATATAGCATCCAAGTAATTGAGAGCAATGAAATATGATGCAGTTGCAGTCTTTGCCATCAAGGCCACACCTAAATCCCTATTCTTAAGATAATATAAGTGAATATGCAATTAACAAATTCTATCACAGACATCATTTAAATACAACAATTAATCACACCACATCAAGAATCTTTGTATCCACATTAACTCAATAAAGCACACTATAATGTGGGGCCATTAAACTCAGCCAACTTGTACACATGATCAGGGCTCTATGCCTGCTAGGGTTAGGCCCAGGTCATTATAATGGCAAGGGTTAGGCCCAGGTCATTATAATGGCAATGGATATCTCAATCACTAGTCCATATCCCAAGGGATCTACAGAGTCAATATATGATAATATTATACATTTTATTTAATTTTTACTATAAAGAGATGAATATAAGAAGAATAAATCAAAACCCCATACTAGCAAATAAGCACTCGAGTCTGGAGATTGCAGGTCAGTAATACTAAAATGGAAAATACATGGAAATGTGCGTTCTTGATACACGCATACAATGGAAAAGGAAAGTTCAATAGAGATATATCACAAGAGAACAAGATAAATGAATAAGAAGGAGAGAGTTGAGTCCGAGATGATAGCAACTAGAAATTGTGAAATTGTGTATCTAGTAATGTTTGTGTACATACATATCAAGGCTCCTCATGACAAAACCAAAGAAAATAGTTTATCTCCAAAAATGTCCTAAGCAAATGCATGTCTCATCAATTCTACCATCCAAAGTATGTAATTGACCAGCCAATTATATGTATCTGCACATCTTTTCAAAAACTGTAAAGCTGTCCATCTTTTTCCATGAATTTAAAATTAAGAATAAGGCTTTCTTTTTATTATAAGGGGATTTAGGGTTACTTTGCATTAAGAATCACGCTCTACACTTGATATTAAGTATTAATGTGGAATAAAATCACCCAAAGGATGGTACTCAGATTAAATTGGTGGATTGCAGTTTTAGCAACCTAATTCAGCAGGGAATGAGGTTTATAATATTCACAAAGGAAACTAGTTTAGAAACTTTACCTCGTAACTTTTTTCTTGTAATTCATAGTACTCAATCACACTAGTTAACCTACCAAGTTAGGTAACAACACCTATCACATAAATAATAACTACAATAATGTTTATAATATTCACAAAGGCAACTAGTTTAGAAACTTTACCTCGTAACTTTTTTCTTGTAATTCATAGTACTCAATCACACTAGTTAACCTACCAAGTTAGGTAACAACACCTATCACATAAATAATAACTACAATAGAAAAAAGATCCACAAAGCATGACACTAAAATTGTTGGGAATTTTAACACTGAGGAAGAATACTATAATCTATCACATCAAACCAGGGACTTCATCCCAAAGAGAGCTTCCAAAATGCAAAAGATTTTGGTGCAAGACTTTACCAAAGGATACTATAATCTATCACATCAAACCAGGGACTTCATCCCAAAGAGAGCTTCCAAAATGCAAAAGATTTTGGTGCAAGACTTTACCAAATTAATTATTTTTGACAAACTGATTCCCAGACTGGGCTTGGAAATAATCTAAAGATCCTATTAGATAATTTGCAAAAGGACAATAAATACCAAGTTTGGTTGAATTTAAGTCTAAAACTACTAACGAATTTCACAATATTTTAGAGTTAGTCAAGTATAGTTTCAGAAACTCTGAGTCAATAAAAAAAATAATCGAAAAGAAAGAATGCAACTTTCATGCAAGAATGGAGATGGAACGACAACTTACATAAGCATCGCATTCACAAGTTTAGCAGAAGAATTTGTTAAAGAGATAAGACTCTAGCAATTTCATTATAGATATCAAAAGTTTGTCGTTAAGACTGTCAAAAGGACTGCTGTAATTTTGAATTCTCCACCTCCGCTTTCTATTTTTCCCTGGAATTTGTCACATCGACTATTTCTGCCAAGAATGTATTATTGCAAATGTAATTACTTCTAAAGGAGTCAGATAACATATTCTCCTAGTCTGCATAGAGCCCCATTATGGATGGATAAATCCTGCTCTAATTTTGGTTCCTCGTTGTTTTCCCTATGTTCTTTACCAAATGAAGGTAGAAAAAACTTCATATAAAGAAGCGAAGATTTTTTGAAAACAACAGCAAAGCCATCATTATCTTCCCACTTTCAATTTGTCTATTTGAAAGTCGGAGCTCAAAGGACGCCTTTATAATTTTTCTAAATTTTTGGCATCATAAGCTTAGTTGAATTGAGACCCCAGTAATATTTTATAATCTAGATTTAGAAGGGATTCAAGGAGGAAGATCAATCACAAACTGATTTCAAAAGCCTTCTAATAAATCGAAAGTCCAACACAGACAGGAATGAGTAATTGACCAATTCTAATACTATTTCCTAGGAGTAATTCCATGAAGATTTTTTTGTCTTCATTGGCATTGGTGAGTGGAGTATCCTCCAACTGCTTTCGGCTATAAAGGGAATAAGGTTATGCTACTAAAGAAGAAGAGCAACATGAAGGAATTTTGTGAAGTTGATGAGAACAAACGGTCATTCCTTTTCACTGTATATATATGCTTTCCTTCTAAACTTAGTAACTTGATCTATGAACATATATTACAGAATATTAGGAAAGTTACCACCAAACCTGAGAAACTTATATGGCTAAGTAGCTAATATCCCAAACGTGGCTATTCCCAAAAAAATATTCATATATAAATGTTAAGAAGTGTAACCCCCGAAATCTCCAATATATATTAGAAAGCCCTAATCTAAACGCTCTATTGTTAGATCCGCAGATTTCGTGCAAATTTACATCGCCCTATTAGGAAGATTTTCCAACCACTTCCCTATTAGGAAGATTTTCCAACCACTTATAATCTTAATATAAGAGTTTTTTTTAAGTTATCATTACCCCCAAAGTTCCTAATTTGAGTTGCGATAAGCAGTTAGTCACATAGATTAAGAGACTATCCCCACAAATAGAATCAAATCTATGTATCCTTAAACCGATAGTGACTCTTTTGTTGAATTTTTCCTAAAACTAGTTAGAGTTATATTTACAATAACAATTTAACTACATTTAAGTGTTCGTTTTTTTTCATAGACAATGCTACATCATCGTCACCCAACCATAGGAATCTACATGTGCCACCCCCGAGCAGAGCACACAAAGATCTATTGTGCGAAATCCTCTTGGGGAAGAAAACCCAGCAAAACTTCTTCAGTGTAGATTCATCAACCAAGTACAGTATCAGTACAATGCTCTCTCAAAGAGAAATATCCCAGATAACCCTTCTACTCAAAGGGAAACCTTGCTACTAGACTTGTGCCTTGTCACCAGAAGATACACCAAATATTATACCAAGACATACACCAAGAGATACACCCAGGCACAATCCAAACCCTAACACATTACCCTAGAAAGGTAGGGCATGAGAGAGAAACCAACCAAGACCAAGAGATACACCTTATCCTTCCTCCTAAAGTTGCAACTGCAACTGCAGTTCTCCACCAAACTTGTGCTATAGTTGAGTGAGTTATGATCACCAAATGATTAAGGTGTCACCTTATTTATACTTCTTCTGGTGAATTTTTCCCACCTGTCTTTTCTGGCAAATATAATTTACTTTGACTTTTTCTGGCAGGGTCGACTTCTCATATTGCAAGTGCAAAATATAATAATAATTATTTTCTTGAGCTGACATTACAAATATACTTTAGAATTATTCTTTTAGGGTTATGAATTTATCAAATACAATAAGAATATCTTCTGCAGCTACATAATACTTCAACGCTCCCTTGTATTCTTCTCGCATGATCTTCAATAATGTTTTTGTATGCATTTTTACTCTCGACCATTTACTTGTTGACTTTCCATGAATCTATACATCACTAGAAGTTTTGTAACATCAACACTCCCTCTTAGCTACGGAGGTATTATCCATGATGTTCTTCCTCTAGTAGTCTCAATCACATCCATCCATTACACATGGAATGTACAAGACTACCACCAATCACATGGTCTTGCAGACCAGTCTATAGGTAGCATCACCATAGCCACACATGATATCTCATGATCAAACAGAGCATGTCACAAGTATCACCATCATAGCAAAACAGGCTATGTTATGTAGTCACACACAAACTATCTGATGGTTATGTCACAGTCATGCATCTAGGACCTCATCAACATACATAGCATATCTCTAGTGGGAAGAACCTCATCGTCCTTTCAGACCTTATGTCATTACAGGACTTCATCTAGCTCACTCAAAGCTAGGAAACTATCCAATTCACACATAATTGCGCTACTACCCAATCCACACGGAGTCTGGGCAATTTATCAGTTTGAGCGAATTCATACACAGAACTGCGCTACTACCCAATCCTTACGGAGTTTGGGAAACTATTTTGTTTGAGCCAGTTCACACACAAAATTGCGCTACTACCCAATGCTTACAGAGTCTAGGCAACTATCGTGCCTGAAAATGACTACCCGTTGCTTCCATACTCTGTAAGTTATTGCCCCCTAGAATTGCATATGTGACTCATCACTCCCTCTTATGAGGGAAGTCCTTCTGGACCACTCCAAGATTGTCAATGAAGTACTCAAACTTTACCTTCGACAAAGGCTTGGTCAACACATCTGCCATCTTCTCGTCTATGCCAATATACTAGAGCTTCACAAGTCCCTTTTGCACCAGATCTCGGATATAATGGTACTTGGTCTCGACGTGCTTGGACTTGTCATGAAACACAGGGTTCTCAGACACTTTATACAACTCTGGTTGTCACAAAAAGTACAAGTCACCTACAACTTGAGATCAAAAGTCCTGCAAGCAACTTTCGAAGCCACACAACTTCGCTACTAACTGAACATGCTACTATATATTTTGCCTCAGCCATACTGAGTGCCACACTAGTCTACTTCCTGCTGAGCCACGAAATCATAGCTAACCCTAAACTAAAGCAACATCTTGATGTACTCTTCTGATCTGTGACACTACCGTCCCAATCTGAATCAGTGTAGCCTTGTAGTATTATCTTACGATCTGAAACATATCGGAGTCCAAATTCTATCGTACCCTTCAGGTACCTTAATATGTGCTTTACTGCAATCAAGTGAAAACGTCTTGGTTCAACCATATACTCACTCAAGTGTTCACCACAAAGCATATATCTCGCCTAGTATTCATCAAATACATTAACGAACCAATCATCTCCATGTACATGGTGACATCCACTTTCCCTAAAGAAGTATCACTCAATAACTTCAGGTTCGTCACCATCGATTTAGACGTGGATTTACAATCCATTATTTCGAATCTTTTCAGGATTTCTACCGCATATTTTCCTTGGCTAAGGAAAATCCTGTTTGGTTTCTACCACACCTATAGACCTAAAAAATAGTGCATCATACCCAGGTATTTCATCTCAAACTCCGTAGAAAGCTTCCTCTTACTCCTAGCGATGAGCTTCTCGTCTTCTATTAGAAACAGGTCATCCACATATAACAATAATATCACTGGTCCACCATACACAACCTTGCAATAAAGGTTGGGATCTTCTTTACTCTTGGTAAATCCCAAGATCATTAGAAAGTTGTCAATTCTATCGTACCATGCCTTGGGTGCTTGTTTCAATACATACAAGTCTTTCTTCAATATGCACATCTGTCTACCTATCTTGTGTCTCGAATCCTTATGGTTTCTCCACGTACACTTCCTCTTCCACTACACCACTCAGAAAAGTTGTCTCCATGTCCATTTGATGTATCTTCCATTTCATTACCACAGCTATCGCAAGTGTATTTCTAATCAAATTGTATCTCGCCATAAGAGAAAATGTTGTTCGACAACACAGGTATTCCAACAGAGGACGAACACCTTCAGTAACCACTCACATAACCAGATCAAAGATCAACACACCGATGTTTTCACGTGGTAAAACCCCTACG
>JZKD02S1746616.1:87451-98505 GCA_000966675.3 Picea glauca | reverse complement strand
GGTCTGCAGCAATATGTAGAATGCAATGTTATTCAAACGCAAAAAGAATCATGTGTTGTTGTTCTATATTCATCAGAATTGTAATAGAAGTTGGTTCTTTGGTTATTTATAGTCTTTTGTGGACGCGAGCAGGAGTAGAAAGGGGCCTTTATATGTGCAAAAGTATCTTCTTTCTTAAGAGTTTTTATGTGTTTCAGAGTTTTCGGAATGAATTGAATCTTCGTTGACAGCTCTGAGATTAGCTTTTGACAAAAACGAAAGAAGTAAAGTCATATCATATAATATCAGATTAGAATGTTCAATCTCCCGAGGCTATGTTTAATAATAGAAAAGCTAAAAAAATGACAGTAGGGAGGTTTCCGTCATCATACAGTTATTCCAGCTTACTGAAATTATAATTTCTCAATGAATGAATCAACAGTACCAGGCTATTGAAATTAGAATCTCGCGCTCAATGAATCGGTAGTCAATGCAGAGATTGATTGTTTGACATCTTGCTCGGTTGGGGAGAGAAATAGTACAATAGGTTTTTTCGACATCAACAATTAAAATTTGTAAATTGAATAAGCCTTTCGGCGTTTATCAGCCACAATCATATGGCTGTGCTAGTTGTTATCTATATAGGATATTTTCACAGAAATTCCATCAGATTTCATCTTTATAAAAGATCTTAAAATTCTACATTTCTAAAATAAAATTTCGATATAAAGTTTTGGAAATTACTATGTATTACGTAGTAATTTTCAAACACAAAGTTTAGGTTGACACTTCATCCATCCTAGTGAAAAATAATAAATGAAGATGAATCTTATGACTGAATCTGGAAATCTTCATTTAAAAAAAATAGAGTTTATAATTCTTGGTATTCTAGTAGCCACTATGATAACACAGAAAGAGCATACGTTATACATTCCACCTGTAAACAAAGAAAAGACAAAGTCGGTTTGCTGATTGATCACTCAAACTTCAACCATCATTTTCCTGTATCTATGTAGTTGACCGTTGAATAATTCATATATTGGAACTACAGAAAAAAGGATTTTGACGATTCCAATGAGAAACCATGTCTCTTAGGAAAAGTCATTTTCTTCATTAAACCTTATAACTATGTAGCTCCCAACATCCCATTTTTCCAATGGATATATTTCCTTTTGATATATAGATTATTAATTTGATTTTAAAGAAAACTATGTTTTAAAGGTAAGAAATACACAAAATACTTTTATAGGTGCAGAGCAATAATGGATCTGATCTTTGTTTGGACCACTTTATGTAGTGTAGGTTTATGAACTGAAAGTCATACAGATTGAGTTTCTTAGTTCTATATTTCATTATTCCTTCCTTAATTGAATCATGTCAACCATACTAGAGAGAATTCAAACAAAAACAATAGCAAGAAGCAACAATTAGTGCCATTTTTGCACCAAATTTCTATCAACACTGGTTATCTACAACTGCAAACAATTACTGTAATCATTGGCAACCTCAGTACTCTTGAATCCCCATCAAATTCATTACCCTGATTTAACAACAATATCAACCAAACCTTCTACCACAAACCAGTCTTTGGTTTAAAGTGTAATGACATCTGTAACAGCCTACAGGTAAACATTGGCTAAGGAAGATAGAAGATTAACTAAAAGTTTTATAAATGGAGAGAGCATATGAAATGGGAAGTGAAAACGAAATCTAGAATTATCATTTGTTGAACCCAAAGGTGCAACAAACATTGCTTGAAGAGCACAATTAGCTTGTAATGTAAAAACTACATCCACAAACCAACCCACCTGCCTGTAAAGGGTATTGGGTGCTCGTTGTCTTTTTCGGTTTAAACAAAATGACAAAGACGGAATGTAATCCCAAGGTAGAATTTCCAATCTATTAAAAGATATCATGTTCCCTTGTTACTGATATAAGAAAAGAGGCAGACTTGGCCATCTTAATTGCAGAACTAGGATTTATATTGATAACAGACTTTGAATTTTTTCTTTGAAAGCTCTTTATACATTTTGTTCAACAATTGGGAGCATTGAAATCAACTCAGGTAGACACAAGCAAGTTGCAGAAATAGTATGTAAGACTACACATTAAGAAAATATGTAACAACATCATAAAGAGAATTTTTTGAGACTTAGCCAAAGGTCATATGATGGTGAGGTTCAAAACCCAAGATTGTTTGCAAGGAACCCAAACAATTTTACTGAAACTAAATTGTGATTTTAACCTCCAAGGTGTTAGAAAATAATAGATGTGTTGGTTTAACCATAGACAATATAGCAATATTGTCACGCAACCATAGGCTGAAGCCACCCCCGAGCAACTTAACCTTGACAGAGAATGATTATGGAAGCAAACCCTAGGCCTAATAGCCAATCAATCTAGCGTACCTCTATGTCTCTCTCCAGATCTAGAATACAAGGCAGAAAGTCCAAACCATAACCAATAGAAAGTCCGAGCCTAAACTAAGAAAACAGATTGCAGTAACTGTAGCTGCAGCTACTCCCTAGACTTGCGCAGTTATACAGTTTTTGCAGTGCGCACTTCTTCACTGCTGAAATTTCGAGCTATGTGTGCCAAATGAGATCTGGCTACCTGTATTTTTACTGTTTTCCCTGAGTTGTCTAGGCCGACTTCTCATTCTAGAGACTAAATACTTAATATTAAATATCTCCTTGAGTCGAATTGTCTTCTAGCATTATGTTCAATGCTTTAGGGTTTCTTCTTGCTTCCCGAAATATTCTATTCTCATCAGGGTTACACATGGAGGTAAATACCTCCCGCAACTACCATAATATCAACACTCCATCCTAGCTAGGGAGGTATTGAAGGCAATGGTCTTGAGCACAAACATACCAATCAACCGATAGCATCATCATAGTCGTACATACTATCTCATGATTAGATCATCAGCACCATTATCACTATCATTTGATAGCATCAACTGTATCATCTCTAGAAGCCATACTCCATCTGAGTAATCAGGCAGGATGCTAAATAAGTCACTCACTCCACAGAGTGATACAAGGACCATTCTTCTAATCCGGACATACGTCCTAGAAGAATGATTGTCCCAACAGAGCTTAAAGCTACGCCATGGACTACAGAGACCATTCCTATAGGAATGTCAATCTAGGAATATTTTCTAATCAAGTCAAATGTACCATAGAGATCTGTCTCAACCTATATGCCTTAGAAAATATCGGTCCTGAACCATTTTCCTAATCGGGCCACAAACTATGCCTTCGGAAAATATTAGTCCATGTCATGTCAACAAACTGTCAACCTGGACCATTCTCCACCAAAAATCTATTCTATCTGGACCATTCTCTGCCCCGAGAATGTCTGTCCACAAGCACATTGACTATCCATCTAGTTGATAATCATTTTCAACACTATTGATAGTCTACATGGAAATTAGAACAATGTCATCCAATAGAACACAATTGTGTCTATCCATAGTAGTACATAACTACTATCCAGTGGTTCACAACCACACCAAGTAGTACACGACTACTCAATCAGTGACACATAGTCACAACCAATGAAACACATCCACCACAATAACATACATCTATTGTCTAGAGACATACAGTCTCCGTAGTGATCATATCATCTGATTTCAACCTGCACAAAAAAAAAATATCATGATATAAACTAAGTCATCTAGGCCATTCTTCCACTCACATCTATGAGATCTGGAAGAACATCTTCCCTCAAAAAGTAAAACATTATCCATGAGATATCTCAACTATTATTCTCAAGCATAGAAGAATAATTGTCATGATTTCTGATCCTCGACCATTCACCTAACTAGGCCACTCCTTTGGCACTAAAAAAAGTGCAACCTGGAGAGAATGAGTCTACTCTAGGGAATGTTTGTCCCTGATTGTTGAACCTAGACCATTCATCTAACTGGGCCATTCCTCTGACACTAACCAAAGTGCAACCTTGAGAGGATGGGTGCTACCTCGAGAGGATGGGTCTTCCCTAGGGAATCATTGTCCTACACCAAACTCCAAAACAGACCATTCTTCAAAACTTATCACAACTGTGAACTTCGAAAGAATGACTGCCCGACGAGGTGGACCATTCTACTTGACCACTACTAAGAGTGACTGGAAAAAAGAAAGATTGTCCTAGACCATTCCCCCACACTAGCCACAAGGGAAATCATTGTCTATGGTACATCACCAATCTATCGAACCATTTTCATTACGAAAATGACCGTCCGATCTGGACCATTTTTCGAACTGGAAAATGCCTGTCCATCAGAAATCTCAAACCACTTTCCGAAGCAGAAAGGAACTACTCATCCTGGACCGTTTTTCAAAATGAAAAATGATTGTCCATAAATCAATAACACATCAGTGCTCCCTCCCAAATTGGGAGTAATCTCTTCCTTTTTCAATAAGGAAGTCCTCTCCATGTGCTCCAGCTTGTTTCTTGAGTACGCAATCTTTTTCCATCTTGGACAAAGGCTTTACCAAAATATATGTTATCTTCTCGTCTATGGAGATATATATTGGATAACCACTTCTATTTTATGGACCTCATCACAAAGAATGTAATGCTTGATCTCAATGTACTTTGGTCTATTTGGAACAATGGTTTTCTCTAAAGGCTTCATATCATTACAATATATCATGGTTGAATTCATCACTTTTGTTTCTTGCTAGCTCATGACATTGTGGCAAGGCTCAAACTGAAACATATCCAAGTAGCACTTCTTCTGTCATCATGAGAGTTTGTCATGGATTAGAAATCCATCATCCTGAACTTCTGAGTAACCATTATGATTTCTATCATAGAAATTTTTCACCACGCTTCTGTTGTGCGTGAGAGGCTTTGCACCAAATTGTTTGAATCCATACAAGATCTTCTTCCATCTGCAAACAAGGGTCTCTTTCTGGTATACCTCAAAACCTTGAGGTTTCTCTACATATGCTTCTTGTTCAATTACTCTGGAGAATAGAGAAGATATAATGGCTCAGGTAGAGGTATGTCTGGCTACTGGAACAAGCCATCATCATAGTGGTAGAATTAGAGAAAATTAAAAAACAAAATGCTTTAAAAAATTTATGTTTACTAGATCAGCATAAAGAAGAAGACATACAAACAGATATGAAAGAAAATAAAATTTCTAAGTATGAAAAATTAACTTTTAGCTTACCTCCTGATACAATGATAGATGTACCTTTCACATGTGTGGATGTAAGCCTCTGTAAATATGCTCAGAAATTAGTTTAGGTTCCTAGATCAAACCTCTATGGTTTGATCTATGCCAATGTGGACAGTGGGACAGTTCTACCAAATATATAGACCCCCAAAGAAACAACAATTATACCACAGAATTTCAAGTAGATAACAACAATACCCCAGCAGTAAAAACCCTCCACAAAACAGTGATGTAGCATAGGAATAAACCGAACAACAATTTTGCAGACTCTCCATAAGAAAACATCAAACCCCACACACAGGAAATCAAGTTTGCAAACTCTCAACAAGTAAACATCAAAGCCCCCCAACTCAGAAAATGACTGGACAACAAACCCCACACATAGGAAATTTGGACAACAAGAAGGAAGGCCCCACAGGGACCTCATCTTCAACACATGGCAGATAGTAGGAGAGGTCGCGGCTCCTAAACACAAACCTGGTTTCCAAAGAAGGGGAGTCGCAACTCTCATACATAGGCTGTAGCTCTAAGGGATAGATCTGACGCCACAGGAGATTTTGGAAGCATCTTAGATAGGTCTGGCAGGTGTAAGAGAGGGGCCGCATGCACCCTATACACCAGAAGATAGCAAGGAGGAGGAGCTTCCAGTCAAGACCAATCAAAACTCATAACCAAAGGAGAGGCCACACCTTAGCTCAAATTCAACAATCATACATCAATAGTCAACTAGATGGAGCTCTCATTCAAGCAAAATACAATAGATCAAAAACTGATAAACCAATGAAGAGGCCGCACCAACACAAGGGGTAATTCACTGAGGTAGCCGCAGGAAGGAAAGAGAGGAGAGAGTGAGTATGAGTGTAAAAATGAAATAGGGTAGGGTCTAATTTATAGTTAGGGAGAGGGGTTAGGGTAATTAGGATTATAATTAATTATTGACATTTAATTAATATAAATATTAATTAATATGTCAATTAATATTTAATTAAAACCCTAATTACATAAAAACCCCAATCACATAAAATAAACCCCAATCACATAAAATAAAACCCAATCACATAAATCAAGAGGGAAAGCAAAACAACAAGGGGGTATCTGTTAGGACAAAGTCAAGGGGGGGTCCACAATGGAAAAACATGTCCACATCAGTCTCATAGTGACCTATAAACTATATCATCACTACATAAGAGAGTTTGTCATCAATGTGGTCATGTTCATCTTCATAAGCACTCCTAGGTCTCATGGACCATCCCGAGAGAGAGGAATATGATCACACATAAGCACATCTTGGTATTACACCAAGATCTACCTGGTCAAAGACCAGGTTTCCCTAGAACACATCTGGGGGCCCTAGAACACATCTAGGATCTTATCCACCAAGGTACAAGACCAATGATCAACCCATGCATTAATAAAGGGTTCCTTGGAACACATCCAGGGGCCCTAGGCACATCTAGGGACTTATACCAACCAGAAAGGAATACATCCAAGGATTAATCCAGGCACTAAGAAATGATTCCTTGGAACACAGCCAAGGGCCCTAGACACACCTAGGGACTTATATCAACCACCAAGGATCAATCCAAGCACCGGGCAAGGATTCCCTCGACCACATCCAAGGGGCCTAGACACATCTAGGGACTTACTACTTGGTCCAAGACCAAGAACCCCAATCATATATTGGGGGCCCTCACTAGGGTCTTTTTCCATGGCTCACACTGCTTGGTCTCATACCAAGAAACCCCAGGAGTGTGCTAGGGGCCCTAGTCCATAGCTAGGGTCTTTTCCATCCTGTGGAGAATGGCTCTTGCAACTACATTAATTTCAACATATAGTCTTATCCCTCCATCTAAGAGAACCTCTAGTTATGAATATCGCGATGCTTCCATTCATAAGTCTTTCATACATTGTTCTTCATCAAAACTTCCATTTATTATGCTTGATTTCTTCTAGTGGGTTCAAACCAAGTTAGTAGTCTTGTGATTCTCGATATAATGACTGGTTGTTCTGGTTTTTCTTTCTCTCTTGGAATCTTCATGTTCTTCCTCATGTTTCTCTTTATCTCTTGGGTCCATGGAGTTTTCTATAGATTCCATGCCCTGAAGATTCTGACTTCTTTCTTTCATCATAGGATCATGGATGTGGATCAACAACCATGGATACTTTAAGGCTTCTTTTCAAAGAAGACTTCTTCTAAAGTCAAACTGAACACGTCCTTGTTTTCATGGTTTCTACCTTTGATGGGAGCATGGATAGATACTTCATAATCCTCAATGGATCATATTATTTAGGATTATCTCCCTCCTAATCCTTGCTTCATGCATGAATGCATGTTCTTCTATTGGAATGATATAATCAACTTCCTCCATCTAGGAGAGTCCATGCTTCCTTATGCATCCTTATTGCCTTTTACAAAGTGTCACAAGTCTTTTTCTAATTTCCTTTTGATTGCTAACTTCTTTATGTTTTTACTTCTTCCATGTTTCTTCAAGTTTGATTCTGATTTCGGTTTATCTTGCAGCTATTACTTATGTTAATAGCTTCCACATGAATTGTTACCAAGGATTGTCAATGTACTTCATCTTTTTCATGTATATTGCTTGACTTGTAGTCATCGTGATCACAATCCTTATTTTGTTATTCTTCCATAGGTATTGTTTTTCTTTGAACATATTATCTTCTAAGAAATAGATATGCAAGATATGTACAGAAACTATGTAAACATGGTATCTACAAGAATTATGAAGAATATTGTTACCTTGTCTTAGAAGAAGAATTTTTTTTTATCCTACTTGGCCTTCTTTGAGGGTTCCCTTTCTTAGACAACTGATGCTTCGTGTGTTTCCTTCCTTTTATTTAACTCGAGACTATGATTCTTGTAGTGACCATATTTTCGGCAGTTGAAGCATTGTATTTTTGACATATCTTTCTCTTGATTTGGTTTCTTCCTTGAGCCAAACTTTGTTTTATTCCTAAACTTCTTGAACCTCGTTGTGAAGGATTGATCATCATATTTCATTTGGGGTTTCTCTTTTGCACTAATCCTTGATTATTATTGTGCACATCAAGTCCAAAGTTCTTCAAATGTGGGATACTCCTTCCTTGTGTTCATGCTTGCGGAAAATGCATCCCATGTCTTGGGAATACCATTGAGTACTATATTTACCATTTCCTTCTCTAAAATGATTTCTTCAATAGCTTGTAGTTGATCTCTTAATTGAGAGATTCTCACAAGGTATGATGTTATGTTGTCATTTCATGTCACGAAGCTCATTCTTTAGACTCATTACTTGTCAAATGTTTCTGACTGAAAAAAGGTTTGTTAGGGCATCGTACATCTTCTTAGATGAGTCAAGATGATAGAGTCCAATATGATACTCATGGCATTGATTTCACTGTCTTTGAACTTCTCCATAACTCTAATGTTCTGAGGTTCCTTCTCTTTTCCTTCTTTGAACTCTAGTTCCACGATCTTTCCTTTCACGATATCCAAGACTTTATTCTTGGCAAGGATGAGGTCAATCCTTGTCCCCTTCTAACTTGTTTTTTGACTTCATAGAGTAAGTCATAACTGCTTTGACTTGGTCAACCTTTGAACAAAATCTCAAACTTGATGTCTTAGCTTGCTGAGAGTACGAGGAGGTGAATTAGGCTAGGACGCACTAGGCTATCCAGAAATTAGGTCAATCTCTTCACTTAAGGTGCCTCAACAAAAGGATTAGAGTTTCATTGTTCCAGCAAAAACTAGTTGCAACTGCAACTCTAACTTAGCAAATCCTCCCAATCTATCTTCCAACGATTAGACTGTCTGAAGATAGTGTGGGCCCATAATCTGTTAGAAAATAATAGATGTGCTTGTTTAACCATAGACAATATAGAAATATTGTCACCCAACCATAGGCCAAAGTCACCCCCTAGCACCTTAACCATGACAAATAATGATTTCGGAAGAAAACCCTAGGCCTAATAACTAATCAATGTAGGGTACCTCTCTCTCTGTCCATAGATAGCATACAAGGCAGAAATTCCAAACCATAACCAATAGAAAGTTCGAGCCTAAATCAAGAATACAGATTGAGTCAGTGCAGCTGCAGCTACTCCCTAGACTTGCTCACTTACCTAGTTTCACACTTCTTCACTGCTGAAATTTCAAGCTGTGTGTGCCAAATGAGATCTGGCTACCTGTATTTATACTATTTTTCCTGAGCTGTCTGGGCCCGACTTCTCATTCTGGAGACTAAATACTTAATATTAAATATTTCCTTGAGCATACTTGTCTTCTAGGGTTACGTTCAATGCTTTAGGGTTTCTTCTTGCTTCACTGAAAATTGTATTCTCTTCAAGGTTACAGAAATTATATTCTCTTCAAGGTTACAGTGGAGGTAAATGTTAATATTATGGTAGCTGCGGGAGGTATTTACCCCCACGTGTGAACCTGACGAGAATAAGAAGACTCCGGGAAGCAAGAGAAACCCTAATGAATTGGTTAATAACCCTAGAAGCCTTGTCGGCTCAAGAAGATAATTTAGATTAGGCTATTAGCCTCCAAGAGAAGAAGTCGGTCAGAATTAATAATAATATACTGAACAGACACATACCCAGAAGGAGAAGTCAGCCCCAACAAACTGGCAGGATTACTATAAATACAGGGTGCTACTTCTCATTTGCAGCATCTCAGAATTGTAGTTTCCTGGTTGGTGGGCACTGCAGTTGCAGTCTGGTGCGCAGGTTTGGAGGAGGGTTGCAGTTACAGCTGCAACAACAACTAGTTTCAGTATTGTCTTGGATATCTCTTGGATAAGGTTTGGAATATCTGATGAGTCTTTTGTGATGTGCTATCCTTGGGGATTGATGCGCTACTCTTTGTTTGGCTATCTAGCCTAGGGTTTGCTTCCGAAGGAATTCTCAGGTCAAGGTTAAGGTGCCCGAAGGGAGGCTTCGTCCTGTGGTTGGGTGACGAGGGTATCGTCAATGGTAAAACAAGCACACCATATTCTATATTCTAATAGGTTATGGGCCCACACCCCTTCAGTAAGCCTAAAACACTGGAAGGAAACATAACCGCTAGACATTGAGCTCGTTGAGGAACTGTCACTAGGGTTACTAGCAGGAGCAGCTTCCAAAAGCACTGCAGCTAGGGTTACTAGTAGAAGTAGTTGCAAAAACCCTAAACCTCTTGTTGAGGCACCTTAAGTGACGAGATTTACCTAATCTCTGGATAGATCAGTGCGCCCTAGCCCAGCGCATCTCCTAGTACTCTTAGAACGCCAAGATGTGAAGTTTGGATTTTTGGTCAAATCTAGGGTTTGACCAAGTCAAGCAAGCCATGACGAATTCTATGAAGTCTGAGAACAAGCTAGATGGAGCCTCTAACTTTAGGGCATGGAAGACAAGGATTGACCTCATCCTTGCTAAGAATAAAGTGTTGGATATTGTGAAAGGAAAGATTGTGAAGCCAAAGTTTAAAGAAGGAGAAGAGAAGGAACCGCAGAATGTTGCAGCTATGGAGAAGTTCAAAGACGTTGACATCAATTCCATGAGTATCATAGTGAATTCCATAAAAGACCACTTGATACCCTACATCTCCTATCTTGACTCATCGAAGAATATGTATGATGCCCTAACAAATCTCTTCTCGGTTAGAAACATTGGACAAGTTATGAGTCTGAAGAATGAGCTCCGTGACAGGAAGATGAATGATGAGGACTGTTATCGCACAGTTTGTAGCTAGGTCAAGTGGTTATGAAGTAGAAGGCCAAACTAGCATAACATGAACCTATCCCACCCAATGTCACCACGATGGGGAGGTTCTTTCTCTTTAGGGAGGTTAGGCCCAGGGGAGACGTCCCCGGTAACCTGGAGTTTTGAAGAGGCAAAG
>JZKD02S1746616.1:58840-75258 GCA_000966675.3 Picea glauca | reverse complement strand
GTTTTTATTGGCATTCATGGCACTAGTTATGTTTTTATTGGCATTCATGGCACTAGTTATGTTTTTATTGGCATTCATGGCACTAGTTATGTTTTTATTGGCATTCATGGCACTAATTATAGTGACTTCCAATCAAGTAGAATTCACTAAGTTCTTAAGCAATGAAATTCATACAATGCTCATTATGGTAAGCAAACATTATTTCTTCCCTACATTTACTAATAATCACTTGATACAATAAGCATACAAAAGTTCATCATATGAAGTGCAAAACGTATGACACATATACTTCCTTAAAGGTTCTCTTCACAAGTTGAAATCATTGTTTTTAAGGCTTGATTCCATTTAATCTACTTTCTTTTATTTTAAAACATTTTTCTTTATAATGGGGTTGGCTTTCTAAGTGACTTATCTTAAGCTGAATCTTCGACATTCTAGTAGGTCTTTTCATGTATGAAACAATTTTTCAAAGCGGTGTGGATATCAAATTATCCTTCATGACAACCATCGTACAACATGTAATACTCTACTACCCTCCAAGTATTAATTAAAAATGATATATCATTTATTGTGGGAAGTAAGCATTCCTATGGTGATAACCTAGATTTTTTATACAATCAAGATATGAATTCCAAATAATGAAATAATATTTTACACGTGTTAGTTAAATGAGTAGGAAAATCCAACATTCAAATAAGATAATCCACTAATATCTCTATAATATAACATTTTAAATTTAAATGATAGTCACTTTTCACATTGTATTTTATTTTAATAGATGTTCTATTTTTTTCATTTTTTAGGCTAATGAAATTATTCATAAAGTTCCAAGTTGTTCCTATGAATATACATAAAATTTGTGCAGTGCATGTTCAACGTGTATCCCTAAAACATACAATAAGCTTAAACCTTAAGATTTAGCTCCTTAACCATAGTGCAAGGGGTTTCCTCAACTAGTTGTCATCAATGTCGATGTGCATCTTGCTAGTTCTATGCCAGCATGTGCCTAGTTTGCACCCCCCTATGTGCGGGGCACTAGTCTACACTAATAAATTTAGTAGGGATGCAATCCATGAATGTGAAGAAGCATCCCTTAAGTTTCCTTTTGAATTTTAAAAAGACAAGATGCTCAAGGGGTTAGCTTAACCAATGATCTCCAATGTTATTGGGTTTTCAGCTAGTTCCATATCAATATGTGTCTGATTTGAAACCCCTTGGATGAGGAACACTAGTCTATGTTGATAGGATTACTATGGATGTCTTCCACAAATGTGGGGAAGCATCCCTTGGATTTTCCCATGAGGTTTTTCTTGGGGAGAAAAATCACCTTAACCATGACAATGGCAACAAAAATCCAAATGATACATTTTCTATTGGATTTTCCTTATTTATAGAGAATTAGTGTTAGTAGTGTTCTTTTACTTCATTAACATTAACATATATATCATGTACCGAGTAGTAGCAACATAAACAAGAGACAGAAAAGAACACAAGAGATTTATCCTGGGAAAACCCCAAATGGGGTAAGAACCCAACAACCTTTCTTGGATAGATTATATTTCTCAAAGCAAGTCCAATCACATAAACCCTAGCACAAGTGCTAGCTTAACTAGAAATACCACCCCAGCTACAGTAAGAACACCATACAAAGGTAGTGCACCTCCTCAAGGAGTAGCGCACAAGAGAGAGATACCAAAAGACTGAGTAATAATGAACTGTGCAACTGCAGCTACTACGTCACCTCCTCCAAACTTGTGCCTTACTTATGTGTAGCTAGGAGAGTGTGAGTGAGTGAACAAATTAGCTAAGGCACCTCCTTATTTATATTCTTCATGTCCTTCTAGCAGGGTCGACTTCTCTTCTAGGAATGTGTCTTTTCATTATTACTTTATTCTTCTGGGCCGACTTATCTTCTAGGGTATTTCAACATATGTCCAATGGATCTCTTGCTTCTCGAATCTTCTCCGCATCTAAGAAGGGTCATCTAGGAGGGAAAGATCCTCCAACAACTACCAAAACATCAACACTCCCTCTTAGCTAGGGAGGCATATTTCACGATGTCTTCATCTGGTAGTCCACTGACTACTCTGCAATCTGTTAGCAGGCATACAGTTTCTACAATGCCTTCGGTAGCTCAAATCATCAGGAACAGTCTCTACGATCAAGTAGTAGCACACACAAATACATCAAGCGATCTCTTAATATCTACGACAATCAACTAGCAACACACAACTACTATATCGTCATCCAATAGATCACAATTGATGCAAGTAGTACACAACTATTGTCTTGTGACACACAACCACTACTAGTGGAACGCATCCACTGTAGTAGCACACAAGTATTGCTCATAGTCACACAGTCTCTGCCAGTGGAATACATCCACCGAAGTAGCACACAACTACTATCCAGAGTCACACAACCTCCACCAATGGAACATGTCCACCGTAGTAGCACACAACTACTATCCAGAGACACATAGTCTCTTCCAGTGGTACAAAACCACTAACGTAGCACACAACTATTGTTTGAAGTCACACAGCCTTTGCTAGTGGAACACATCCACCATAGTAGCACACAGCTACTATGCAGAGACACACAGTCTCTGCTAGTGGTACACAACCACCGAAGTAGCACACAACTACTTCTGGAGTCACAGAGTCTCCGCCATAGTCTTACGACTATGTCTGTGATGTTTCTTCTCTTAGTAGGTCCGACAGTGCATTACCCCCTCAATCACTTCACATGACCAATACAGGAAGAAGAAACAACACACCTCCCTCTCAAAGAGGGTGGACATTCAGAAACACTCCAAGCTTGTCCCTGAAGTACTCATACTTCACTCTTGACAAGGGCTTGGTGAGAATGTTTGATATATGCTCGTCCGTGGATATGTATTAGAGATCCACAGATATTCTCTCCACCATGTCCTTGATGTAATGATATTTGATCTCTATATGCTTAGACCTGTCATGGAATATAGGGTTCTCGGTAAGCTTCACGCAACTTTGATTGTCACAATGTATCAAAGTTGGCTCCAATTCTAGATCAAATATTCGAGCTAGAAACTTACGGATCCACACTGCTTCATGGCTTGCCACACTTGCTTTGATATACTCTGCTTATGATGTACTGAGTGCCATTGATGTTTTCTTCCTGCTCAACCATGATATCATGCCCGATCCCAGACTGAAATAGCATCCGGAAGTACTCTTCTGATCCACTGCACTCCTTGCCCATTCAAAATTTTTATATCCCTTCAGCTTCACATCTCCACTTGAGACATATTTCAATCCATATCCAACCGTACCATGAAGGTGCCTCAACATATGATTTGTTTCCATCCAATGTACCTATCTAGGTTCAACAATGTGTTGAATCAAGGTATTCACTGCAAAGCATATGTCTAGCCTCGTGTTAACCACGTATATCAAGGATCCAATCAATTGTTTGTACATCGTGGGATCCACCAAATTTGAATATTTGTCACTCAAGAGCTTCAGATTTATCGTCATGGGTGTGGTCATGGACTTTTACTCCATCATCATGAATCTTTGTAGAATCTCAACAGTATATTTTACTTGGCTAAGGAAAATATCATCTGATCTCTGTCACACTTCCAATCCCAAGAAGTAATGCATCATACCTAGATCCTTCATCTCGAACTCTGAAGCGAGCTCCCTCTTACACCCAACTATGAGATTCTCATCTCCTATCAGAAACAGGTCATTCACATGTACGATCAATGGGCAAGCATGAAATAACTTTATGATTTGGTATATCATGCCCTGGGTGATTTCTTAGGCCCAAACAATACCTTCTTCAATATACAGGCATGAGACTCTTTATCATGTATCTTGTGCTTGCTCTATGTACACTTCTTTTGGCTACCAGAGCAAGTGTCCCGCGATAATCGTCTCCCTCTCTCTGGGAGAATCCTCCTGCCACAAATCAAGCTTTATACATTTCTATGATTCCATCTACATCATGATTGATCTTATAGATCAACTTGGAAGTCACTATTGACTTCCCTTCCACCTCCCACACATAATTCTTCATGATGGACTGATACTCCTCCATCATGGCATCCTTCCATTCTTGCTTCTCAATATCTTCTTCAATGGTGAAAGGCTCTAAATCAATGATGTTTCTCATCAACGCCACATAGATGGAAAACATGTGTGGTTTCTGGAACTGAGGAAAAATCTATATCCCAATCCTTTGGACTGGTTTCCTTCTCTGTCACTGTAGCAAGGTCTATAGAGACAATGGAATCCTCCGAGGAGATATCACATCTCCTAGAATCCTCTAAAGCTTTGATCTAGCCTCCTAAACTCATGACACCTGTCTGTTTGTCAGTCCTTGAAGACATCTCTATCTCCTATCTGAATCTGAGAAGGAATACTTTCTGAATGAAATTCTCTAATCCATTGACTCTCTCTGAGATCAGGCTCACTCTGAATCTGTGTGCTCCCTCTAACTCTATATGATCTTCGGAGCCACATGCTTTTGTTGCATCTATTGACTTCTTCTGAAGTTTGATCTCCTATGGATTGTATTGGGAGGTTTCCCCTCCCTACTGGATCCTAAGGGTTGACTTCCTCTGAAATCTAGTTCCCTCTGACCTGGTAATTGGTGGCGTCACATGCCTCACCATTGGTTTAGTCATATACTTCTTTTCATATTATGGATAATCAATGCCATGCATTTGTATATCCTTTTCATTATGCAAGGTATCATGAGAACATGTTGGTTTTATTGCATCGTTTCTAGGTAGAGCCCTATTGACACTACTGACTCTTCGTGATGATCTGAAGAGTGGTCAAATTAGTTGTATGGTCATCTTTGGAGCCTTTTTCTCCTCACAGTCAATCTCCACAAGAGATACTCTTCTTTGTCTTCTTCACATCGATGTGTACGTTCGTGTACACAATTCTATGTCTTGACTAGAGACTATCTAAATAGTTCCCTCGTGCAACCGTCATCATAGCTCCTTCTTAGAGCTATCACCTGTGTCATGCCCGGAACAAGATACAAGAACAAAATTTCCATGGTAACCTCCATGGAATGGTTAGTAATCAAGAACATATCCTAGAGGAGATCAATTTCATCATAAAAATATATCATTAACAATGATCATTTTCTTAATGGTAATCATACCAACAATATTCAAGTGTACCTAAACATTTGATAGCAATAGAAAATAATAAATCTGTAAAGATTGTTATCCTAGGTATAATACTTCCTTAAGCAACAACAATATAAAATATCAAACCTGATATGCAAACCTGGAGTTTGATGTTGTTTTCATGCTTGAGTTTCCTTCTATCGTTAATATGCATGGAAACACCATTATCTAAACGACAAATTCTTCATCATTTGATTCCTGTGAGTGATCTTTTGAATATGTTTCATGTGCATGATGTTTCTTTTTTTTATTTTCATTTCTATCTAGACATTGAAAGGCATAGTGTCCTAGCCTCTCACAACTGTAGCATCTGATCTTTGACACATCCTTCTTGTAGCGAGGTCTCTTAGACTTCTTAAGGCTGCCTTATTCCCTTTTCTCTCTTCTTCACTTGGGTAGCAAGTGCTTGATTTTCATCCTCATTAGTCTTTTGTGTCTTGGATATCAACTTGGATTCCTCTTGAGTGAAATATGACCATAACTTGTCAAACTTGGGCAATCTCCTTGTGTAAACTCCTTGGACAAATGGGTCCCATGACGGAGGGAATCCATTAAGTGTGTTGGTCACAAGTTCAACGTCTTCTACTGGGTCTCCAATAGATACTAACTTATCCTTGATCTGTGATATCTTCATAAAACAATTGACCATTGTTTTTTATTTGTTCATTGTCACGTTTCTGAGTTGAAGCCTTAAAGTACGCTTTTGACTGGTATTGTTATTTTCATAAATCCTGGTTAGGGCATCAAACATCTCCTTCAATGTATTTAGTTTTGACACATTAGGTATCAGGTGATCCTTGATTGAATCTGTCAAGATCCTCTTGGCCTTGACTTCATTCTTCTTGAACTTCACTTTTTCTTCTTCATCTTCGGGTTTTGGAAGATATTTCATTATGTGTTCTAATAGATCATTCTCTTCTAGAATGAGGAGAACTATGTGCTTCCAGGATCAAAAGTTATCTGCTCCATCCAATCTATCCTCAACTCTCATACTCGTTGACATTTTCATCGGTAGAAACCCTAACATTGAAAAACATCAATTTTTCAGACTTCGCCAAACTGCATGGTGAGGGTTTCAGGGGATGCGCTAGGTTAGGGCACACTGCTGTATGAAGGAATTATTCCCAACATCCTTGGGATAGTGCTCAACGAACTTGACAAAGTATTGCAGCTGTGGTTGTATCGATCTTCCTTCCAGTGGCTAAACCGTTCTAAATGTAACCGACTCTGATACCATGTTGCATTTTCCTTATTTATAGAGCATTAGTGTTATTAATGTTATTTTACTTTGTTACCATTAACATATATATATATATCATGTACTGTACTAGGTGGTACTTGGTTGTTCCTCCCTATTGTATCCGAAGGGTTGGCTCCCTCTAAAATCTAGCTCCTTCTAAGCTCATACTTGGTGGGGTCGGATGCCTCACCACTGGTGGAGTCATCTACTCATTTTCATAGTATGTCTTATCAATGCCATGCATCTGTATCTCCTTTGCATTATGCAAGGTATCATGAGAACATGTTGGTTTTACTGCATCGTTTCTAGGTAGAGCCCTTCTGGCACTATTGACTCTTCCTGATGATCTGAAGAGTGGTCAACTTAGCTGAGTGGTCAAATTAGTTGTACAGTCATCTTTGGAGCCTTCTGCTACTCACAGTCAATCTCCATAAGATACTCTTCTTTGTCATCTTCTTCACATGGGTGTGTATGTTCATGTACACGGTTCTATGTCTCGAATAGACACTATCTAAATAGTTTCCTCCTGCAACTGTCATCATAGCTCCTTCTTTCCCGAAACAAGAGACAAGAACAACATTTCCATGGTAACCTCCATGGAATGGTTAGTAATCAAGAACATATCCTAGAGGAGATCAATTTCATCAGTAAACATTTGATAGCAATAACACATAATAAAGTTGTAAAGATTGTTATCCTAGGTACAATACTTCCTTAAGCAACAACAATATAAAATATCAAACCTGATATGCAAATATGGAGTTTGGTATTGTTGTCCTACTTGAGTTTCCTTCTATGGTTCAAATGCATTGAAACACCATTGTCTAAAAGACAAATTTTTCATCCTTTGATGTCTTTTAGTGATCTTATGCATCTGTTGCATGTGCATGGTGTTTCTTCTTTTCCTTTTCATTTCTATCTAGACATTGAAAGGCATAGTGTCCTGGCAACTGTAGCATCTGATCTTTGACGCATCCTTCTCTTAACGAGGTCTCTTACACTTCTTTGGGATGCCTTATTCCCTTTTATTTCTCCTTTTCACTTGGGCATCAAGTGCTTTATTTTCATCCACATTAGTCTTTTGTGTCTTGGATATCAGTTTGAATTCCTCTTGAGTGCAATCTGACCATAACTTGTCAAACTTGGGAAATATCCTTCTTGCTCAAATTTCTTGGGCAAATGGGTCCCATGAGGGAGGGAGTCCATTGAGTGTGGTGGTCACAAGTTCAACGTCTTCTACTGGGTATCCAATAGTTCCTAATTGATCCTTGATGTGCAAGATCTTCATAAAATAGTTGACCATTGTTTCTGACTTGTTCATTGTCAAGTTTCTAAGTTGATGCCTTAAAGTAAGCTTTTGACTGGTATTCTTATTTTCATAAAGTCTCCTTAGGGCATCAAACATCTCCTTTAAGTTAAATTGGACAACTTTATATAATGTGGGTTTAGGAACTGGAAGAGGTTAGTTTTCTAATTCTATATTTCATTCTTCATTCCTTAACTAAATCATGTTAACCATATTAAAGAGAGAATTCAACAAAAACAATAGCAAGAAGCAACAATCACTGCCATTTTTCACCCAAATTCTATCAACACTGGTTATCTACAGCGGCAAACAATTGATGTAATCATTTCAACACTTCATCCGTATGGAAAACTCAGTACTCTTCCCCATCGAATTCATTACCATGACTTAACAACAATATCAACCAAACCTTCTACCACAAACCATTCTTTGGTTTAAAGTGTAATGACATCTGTAACATGTAAACATTGGCTAAGGAAGATAGAAGATGGACTAAAAATTTTACAAATGGAGAGAGCATATGAAATTGGAAGTGAAAAAGACAGCTAGAATTATCATTTGTTGAACCCAAAGCTGCAACAAACATTTCTTGAAGAGAATAATTAGCTTTCATTTTGAAACCTCTTACACAGTTTGCATCCAGAAAAATTCTCCAACAACAATTAGCTTGTAATGTGAAAGCTACATTCACAAACTAACCCACTGCCTATAAAGGGTATTGGGTACTCATTGTAGTTTTTGGTTTAAACAAAATGACAATGATGAAATGTAAAGGCCAAGGTAGAAATGTCAATCTATAAAAAGATATCATGTGCCTTAGTTACTGATATAAGAAAAGAGGCAGAATTGGCCATGGCCAAGCTAGAAATGCCAATCTATAAAAAGATATCATGTTCATTCGTTACTGATATAAGAAAAGAGGCAGAATTGGTCATCTTAATTGCAGAAGTAGGATTTATATTCATAACAGACTTTGAATTTTTTCTTTGAAAGCTCTTTATACATTTTCTCCAACAACTACATAGGTAACACATTAAGAAAATATGTAACAACATCATATGGAGAATTTTCTGAGACTTAGCCAAAGGTCATATGGTGGTGAGGTTCAAAACCCAAGATTGTTTGCAAGGAACCCAAACAATTTTACTGAAACTAAATTGTAATTTTGACCTCCAAGGTTCAGTCCAGAAATTTAAATACAACCCACCGAGCAAGAGAAAGAAAAAGGGGGTTGGGATCAAAGACTAATTGATGCCAATTTGAGTTTGTTAGTAGCATCAACATCATGATGATTCAGTAAGCAAACCCAGGAGGATTATCGTACGATCAAGAGAGTAAACAAAATATTCTTAATATATCAAATAGTGATAGAGACGGAAACCTAGATCGTTTTATCAATATGCAAAGCCAGAAGCAGAGGTATTCTGAGCATTTGACTTTAATTATTAGGAGCATAAAACTTCTGAAAGTCCATATAAACTTGCCAATGGACACAAGATACATAGAATCATGGAATTTTGCAGGGGAATGAAAATATGTCAGTTAACTTTTCAACCCAGGTAGGTATCAATCCAATCGAACACGGAATGAACACAATTTCTTTACCACTACAAGCTTGTGAGAATAAGCAAGAGGACACTACCTTCATCCAAATGCAAGGATTAAAAAATTGCAGTTCCCTGCAACCATTCTTTAATATTCTCTGACAGCGCAATCTTCTCCACTAAATCTCCACTAACGATGCCCACAGGTGTAATCCACAAGCCAAGCACTTACAAGATAGATGAAATTGAAACCCAACTTCTGAATTAACAAGCTCAAAATGGCAGAGCTTACACATATAGGGTGAATCCCTCGACCCAACTTGATCCATCCATCAATCAAAATACTGTTGGTGACTTCGGTGATGAAAAGTGAATAGGTACAACAATGGAGATGTCCATCATCAAATAACTCCATCTTCAATGCCAAGAAAACCACTCGCTCATTTTGACAAGAATTCCAGATCTATGAACCTTAATTGAATTATCAAATATCAACACTTGCCCCTCAATCCCACGACAGTCACATATAGCCGAATCATATGACATTTTATCATGAAGTGTTGTGAAAGGGAACTGTTTCCATTGTTGGTGCTCTGGAATGACAAATACTAGCATTTGTCTCAAAGGGTGTAAAGTACGAAGACAAAATGATAATTGTAACATGATCATTTTAAGAAGAAAACAATTAAATATGAATGCCTCCATTTCTACCAAGTCAAAATGATCATAATCATCATCAAACCAGTTTGCATTAACCAAGAAGCTACAGTTCAAGCATTATGCATATGACATGATAGCTGGGAACACTGGAGTTATTGGAGAGCTTATGAAATGATTTTCAGGATTACTTTTGCAAATGAAGGAAAAAAAAATTCCAATCCTGCCCTGTTATATATGGCCTCTATTAGAATTTTGAGGTTCCACAAAAAGGGATTTGTGTACTTAAAACTGCATGCATTAGACCACAGTCACTCCGTTGTGATTTTGACAATCGATTAAAAGTTAGAACTGTAAATAAGAATGTTTAAAAAACATCTGGAGGAATTTCCAAAGGAGGTGATCATGTAATATCAAAATAAGAATGGTTAAGAAACCTCTAGAGGAATTTCCAAAGGAGGTGATCATGTAATACCAAGAGGAAGGTACTCATAGAACAAGGAAATCTAATTCAAAGTAACATAAGTAGATGGTGTAAACCTTCCAAGCAATGTTAGCAGCTGGTGTGGACCTTCCATGCCATGGTGAGAACATGTGCTCCTAATAAGTATAAAGTTGTGTCTGATCCATGAGCTTCAACAGCTAAAAATCAAAATATTGATAATAAAACACAATCAAAATAACCTTATAAATTAGCAAAGAAAAGTTTCCCAACTGTTCATACTTGCTCAAAATCAAAAGACTGGTAATAAAACAAAATCAAAATAACACTCCAAATCAAAAATCACATTTGTGAAGCATGGTCCATCTTCGGTTTGAATTCACCGGCTCAAAATTAAAAGATTGGTAATAAAAAAAATAGAATAGCCCTCTAAATCAACAATTTGTGAAGAACAGTTTTCCTTCTGTTTGGAAGAATGAAAAGGGAGATTACCTATTCTAAGGTCTGTGAGATCCCAAACTATAATAGGAATGTACATGGGAGCCCCTTATTTATGCACAACTGTCAACAAATTAGATGGCAATGAAGATCCCTGTATATTCTGCAATAACTAAATATGAGAGAGAGGTAGCATTAAAGTTGATTATTATTCTTTCTACAACTAAGATGCTACAATTTGTGTGACATCTAAATCAGCTAAAAACCACATGAGAACTAATGTCATACATGTTTCACTGTATAGAAGTTTAGATACATGTAGACTTTCAGCCCAAACTCGATCATTGGAGATGAAAGATAATTTATAATAACTGGAAATGCTTCATGCATACTATGTTTGAAATTATATTGTTTAGAAAAATGGCCAAAAAGTTCACCTCAAAATGTAAATATTCCACTATAGATCCGAGTTCCTCTTACAAGAAAGTAGTTGAGGTGATACTCTCATGAACACCAAATTGTTTTTGAAACTCTATGTCAAAACACATTTGCAAATCCCCAAAATATGCCCAAGAAATAGGTGGGTTCATTATAACTTTTAATGGCATCAAAATTTCTATTTGAACAAGAGTGGATGGTGGCCTAGTGGATAGTAAGGTTATGTGCCTATTTGAACAAGAGTGGATGGTGGCCTAGTGGATAGTAAGGTTATGTGTCTATTTGAACAAGAGTGGATGGTGGCCTAGTGGATAGTAAGGTTATGTGCCTATTTGAACAAGAGTGGATGGTGGCCTAGTGAATAGTAAGGTTATGTGCCTAATTGTGTTAAGTTTATACCTACATTGTTAAAGTCATTGGATTTTTTATGATATTTTTTAATAAAATTGATTATTTTTGGCAATGCTTCTGATATATTCCCACTTAGGCTTGAACATAAATATAAATCAATCTTATGATAACTATTCATCCATATCTTTGTCCATTTGTTTATTTTGAGAACTGGAAATAAACAATCATTTCTAAGTGAATGATACACCTCATTTGATGCATGGATTTCACATATGTATAGAAATTCATGTTATAAATAATCGCTGAGAAATTACTTGAAATTGATCGTCAGATACCCATTCCATGAACAAGTCTCACAATTGGTGTCAAATCCTTTGTCTGTTACCCCATTTCCTACCAATACCATGTAGCATTGAAAAATCAGCACTAACAAAAAGAATTAGATTTATAGTTGTAAGCATCTAACCTGCAAATTGCAAGAATTTGTTTGAAATGGCTAGCAATTTCAATGATATTATTGAAACAATTTTACATTAAAATTCAGAATATGTTTTAGCTTTCACCCAAACTTCCTGCAACATAACAAAAAAAAAAAAAACCATAAGATTTAAATAATGGATTCAACTTCCTCAAAAACAGAGAACATACTACTAACAACATGAAAAAATTTAAAATGTATATTGTGATACCCTTAACTAGTTCCGAGCCCAAAATTGGAACTTAGATTCTTGCATATGATTCTCTATAATGGATTTGAAAGGAACTCTAGGTCTAAGCTGGGATACCCACCTGGACAGACCACATTTGTAGGAAATAGTGTCCATTTCTTGAAGCCCCCAAATTCGAACTTAGATTCTTGCATATGATTCTCTATAATGGATTTGAAAGGAACTCTAGGACTAAGCTGGGATACCCACCTGGACAGACCACATTTGTAGGAAATAGTGTCCATTTCTTGAAGCCCGTTATGACTGCATTCCACGTGGAACCGTTGATTGGGTCTATATGGACTAAGGACCCTAATCCAGCAAGTCCAACAATTAGCCACCCATATCCGGTCGCTCCATTCCCTACTAATGAAAACGTATCTTTTATAAAGTTAACCACTTCATAATTTCAAGCCAGAGCTGACACTTTCTTTCCAAATTTAGGGTCGAATAGATAGAGGGGGCGCTCCTCTTGGACAAAATCAACATAGACAGTAGTCCATGAACTTCATTTCAACTGGACCTATAGCAGATTCCACATCTCTTGCAACCTCACACAAATAGTCCATGTCCATGTCCCACTTCTTCATTTCAGGCCAGTTAACATATGCATCATTATTCAAATAACGCTGACTTGTCAGATTCCCCATAACAAGTTATGAATTCCTCGAGGGACGTATTGTTTCTGCTCTCAATATTATCCCCACTTCAAATCATTCTCAATGTATCTCTAAACTAGAACACAACAAACTTTAGAATAAATAATCTGAATAGAAATTTCTGACCTTCAAGGGAACCTCAGGTAAGACATGCTTGGGTCAATTTGCAACCATGTATGAGGATTTCCAACATCCTTTGACCGAGAATCTTCAGTTACACTAGTGGAGGACCAGAGCCCTCGATAGTGAAACTTGATTGCTGAAAATGTAAAGGGCCCTGCATTCAAGGTGTCTCAGTTTAAAGCTAAAGTAAAATTAATATTTAGTAAATTTCCTTAAATTCTTAAATAAAAGGAAAAAGAACTTACCCAGCCTCCCTGACAGCATGCCATGGACTTTGGACGCATCCTAGGAACAACCACAAAATAAAAATAAATCAATGCTAAATTTTAAATGGGACTAAACGACACTAACGAAAAAGCATCAGACGAAGCTAACAAAAGCATTAAAAAAGCATCCGACGAAACTAAAAATAGTATGAACGGTCTGTTGAAGAGACAGAAGGAATTTGTCTGTATCTGTAACGGATGCATGGTTCAAGAGAGGAAGTTAGAGGCCGGAAACTATCTATCTGTTGAGGGGAGGTGGGAGAAGAGCTATATATGTTAAGTCTTACCATATTTCAATAGTTTCCTCCTCCTCTGTCTGGTATGCATGTGTGGTTGGGTGTCTGAGTCTGTGTGTGGTCTCAGTCTGGGTGAGGCTTTGTGTGGTCGCAGTCTGAGTGGATCTGAATCTGACTCTGGATTTCTGAGTCTGTCGAGTCTGAGTTAGTCATGTCTATGTGTGATAAAGGAGGAGGTTGGGTTGGATTGGAAGCAACTGGTTCATCTGCTGGAAGAAAGAACTAAGGGAAGGACGACGAAGCTGCTAAACGGTTTTTCCCTTCTGGAGATCAGTGGCATGTCTCACTAATGGTGTGAATATTGGGGTTTCTTTTAATTCCAATATTTAGTGTTTCCTCTGATCTCTGCTCTTATCTCTCATTCATTACCTTGTTTTCTTTTTTGTATTGAAAAATCTCAAGTTGCTGAAGTTCAAACGCAGATTCATTGAAGAAAGAAAGTTATTGTTCAAACCCTGCTTCATCGAAGAAAGAAACTTGTTGATGCTGTTGTTCAAACCCTCGTTCATTGAAGAAATGAAATTGCTACTCCAAACAATAACTCCAGGTATGTATGGATGGCTCCCTCTCATTATTTTAACCCTAATGCATCCTCCATGTTCATGAAATTTAGATTTTCATTACTTGGCTGAACCCGCCTATGTATGGAATGGGGTAGCTCCAACTTAACCAGTTTAACCCTAATGGTTGTATCGGCCATGTTCATTACATTTAAATTTTCATTAATCACAGTAACCCAACCCACCTGTTTATGGGTTTACCCACGTTTTTGTTGGTTTAACCTGCCTTGCTTATTGCTTTAAACCCTCGCTTATAAATTTTAACGTGGTTGTTGATTGGTTTAAACTACCCTGAAATATTGTCTCTCTGCTTTAACTGGCCACCACCTGCCTATTCATGAATTTGCCATGTGTTTTAAATTTACATATTGAAATTTTAAATTGAATCTGGGCAATGAAATACTTCATATGAAATTAAATGTATATTTTAGAGATATTTCATAACATTTATTTATTTCCTATTTAATTTTTAATAGGAAAAAAATTAAACTCTTTGCGATTACATGATATTTTCATTATATAATGCAACTTTTATGAATGATTGGGGTTAAGGGAAGAAAGTACTTAATTAATAGAATTAAAATTTTAGGATTTTGCTACATATTAGAATTTCAATTAACGATTTATGATTATTTAAAAAGAAGAATTAGAATTTTATGGTTTATGATTATTTAAAAAAAAATAAGTTTGTTTGAAAAAATTTAAAATTATAAATAATAAATAAATAAATGATTAGAGTTTTTTTGTTTTAATTTTAAAATATAGGGAAAGAAGAGTTAGAATTTAAAAAAGAAAATGATAATTTTTTCTAGAATTTAAATATTTAAGATCATTTAAAAAAAAGGAATTAATTTTGTTTGAAAAATTTAAGAATTTAGAGAAAAATAGATTAGATTTTTTTTTTAATTTTAAAATATAGGGAAAGAAGAATTAGAATATTTTTTTAAATGATTTTTTTTTACTTATCTATAAGTAATGTATAATGCAATTTCAATTTCAAATAAATAAATTGATATAATTAGGATTTTAAAAATTATGGTCATGTATTTAAGTTACCAAGGTATTGGTGGATTGTTAGGATATTTAGACACTTAGGAGTTAGTTAAGATCTACTTGGTCTAATATGTTGTTAGGTAAAAGTGTGTTTCTTTAGTATGCATTAGTATCCATTTGTAGTTAGGAAATCCGACGGTCACAATATGTTCCCGACATAGAGTGATCTGAGGGTTCATACTCTCCTCGATCTTAACGGTCATTGATCCGTGGCTTAACACCCGATTGGTCCATGATATCTATTTAAAGAGCATGGAGGGTCATTTGTCGATGATCGATTGTGAAAAACTCTCTTGTAAAATCTCTCTGTAATCTTTTTCTTTGCATTAATAAACTGCTCCAAGTGGTCGCATTGGCAGGGGTCGTGGATGTTTCCCCGTAGGGGTTTTACCACGTGAAAACATCGGTGTGTTGATCTTTGATCTGGTTATGTGAGTGGTTACTGTAGGTGTTTGTCCTCTGTTGGAATACCTGTGTTGTCGAACATGGCATCAGAGCCTGTTTGAAGACCCGCTCCTGTTGTAGATCGAGATCGTGAAGCTGAGTTGTCTCATCTCCATTTTCTGGCATTTTCGTACATTTATGGGCTGAGAGGACTATTCCATTGCGTCCGGAGCACTCGTTTCATTCAGAAACATTTTTCGTTTCACTCGAAAAGGTTTCCGTTTGCCCAAGATACAACCATTACAGTGAGATCCAGAGGTATAAATTTTGAATACACATTTTTTTAAAATTTTTGCAAAGTTTTGATTTTATTTCGGTTTGTATTTTTTTATTTTCGGGTTGTTACTCTTTTAGATTTGCGTATGCTCTTTGCCCCGCGCCTTGTGCGATCTCGGCAAATCAGAAACAGATAGGAAAAGGTGCATCTTCTAGGTAAGCTAACCGAGATCTAACCCTTGTTGTCATCGAGAAGCGAAATTTTTTTCTTGTGTGAAAAGAGTTTTTTTTTAGCATGCTCTCCAAGGTCGTCTTCAACAACAACAACAATAACAATCCTCCTTCTGAACATTACAATATGTTTTGCTAGACCATTTGGTTAAAACTTGTCTTATTAAGTAAGAGGTCTTGAGTTCAAGTCTCTCTTTTGTTACTTTTTTTTAAAAAGTTCATGCTAAAAATTGTAAAGTGCATTTCACTTCAAGTATAA
>JZKD02S1746616.1:17808-36073 GCA_000966675.3 Picea glauca | reverse complement strand
TCATTGACCTCTTCCTGCAGGTCCATTTACATCACATATTCACACTTATGAGTTTTTCCATAGTCCTTGGCTAGTTCAGTTATATTTACAATCTGGGGGAAACAGGGTGTTACAGAACCCCTGTTCTAGGGGAACCTTTTTCTTTTCCTTCTTATGGAAACATTGGTCCTCCTCACATCGCTACTATGAGCCTTCCAAGTCTCACAATTGGATTACTGGTATGGTTGTTTTCCCCTCAAGTAATCCCGAATGCAACTAGTGCTTTTGTTGTAAGAACTTCCCCCCAAGAACATCAACCTCATGTTGATCCTTTGCCTTCTTCACCAGTAAGATCTTCTTCATCTTCTCCACTTGTAAGGTCTTCTTCCTTTTCATCTTCTTCACCGAGTGAAAGCTCTAAAGCTAGTAACCCGGTGAATAAGAAGAAGAAGAAAAGGAAGAATAAGAAGAAGAAAAATAAACAAGGATCTAAAATTCCAGCCACTGTTGGACGTGTTGGAAAGAAACCAGTTACTGTTGATTGTGATGGGAGTGTTGATGATGTCAAGAACACCCAAACATCCTGTAAGCCCAAGTACCCTTGCAGGCTTTGTAAGGGTAGCCATCTTCTTAAATATTTCCCCGGTCTATCCAAGGTTATAGAAGCATGGTCTACACACCCTTGCCAACCCATGTCGTCAGCCTCTGAAAAACATGTTGATGACTTCCCGTCAACTAGTCACGATATCATTGGGAAGAAGAAAAGTCTAGTCAAGTTCCCATATATGTTATGTAAAGGGCGTCACCTAACTCATCTTTTCCCTCGTATGAAAGAAGCCTCAAAATTCTCGGAAGACATGATTGTTTCACAACCTCAACTTCCAGTTGCTTATCGCAAGCTTACTCTTGACCCACCTGTAGTTGATGGAATGATCAATCTGGTCCCTTCGTCGATCAGTCTGGTTAATCATGTCGTCAATATGGTCATGTCCTTAGTTGAACCAGTTGACAAAGTGGTCGATCCGATCCCATCCTCAGCCGATCCCACTCTCCCGTTAGAGAGTGAAACCCAAGTGGTCGATCTGATCCCATCCTCGGTCGATCCCACTCTCCCGTTAGAGAGTGAAACCCAAGTGGTTGATCTGTTTCCACCCATCGACCCCATTCTCCTCTTGGAGAATGAAACCCAAGTGGTTGATTTGACATCATTATCATTTGATCCTACTCTCTCGCTCGAGAGTAAACATGATATTTCCCATGTTTTTCTCGTTGATACAGACTCTGATGTGTCGGGGGGTATTCCTCCTTCTCCCCTGGAACCCCCTCCAAGTAACGAGACCATCCTTTTTAATTGGGGTGTGCTAACTGGACCTCGTCTTCCCTCTCACAGTCCTTTCCAAATTATAGTACAGGTTTGTGGTCGGGACGTTCCTCATACATTGATTGATGAAGGTGCACCTGTTAGTATTTTTCCCTCTCTTGCTTGGCAAGCTTTGGGTTGTCCTCAGCTTGCACCAATTACGCAGAATCTGTTAGCTTTCAATAGAAGAACCAGTCAACCTTTAGGGACCCTTCCTCAGTTTCCTGTAACTTTGGAAGGGAAAACTGTCTTTATCGATGTCATGGTAGTCCAAGACCCCTTGGATTTCACTTTACTCCTTGGGAGGGATTATGTCTATGCCATGAAAGCTATTGTGTCCACTCTTTTTCGTGTGTTATCTTTCCCTCATGATCGAAGAATTGTGACTATCAATCAACTTTCATTCATCGGTCCTGACTTGATTACCTCCCTAAACGGTTTGTATATGTAGACGGTATCGTCCCTGTCACGGGTAAATTATGTGGTGTTGTATCCCATGCCTTTCACTACCGATGACAATGACTCGGATTCGGTAGTTGACATGGTGACCTCTTTGGTAGGGCTATTGGAGCCTAACCTCCTTACCCCTCTCGTGACCCTCGACATGTGTTCCTTCCAGAGTGTTTTTCTTCCGTCAAATGAAGATCTCTTGGAAGCCATGACCGATTTTTTTCCCTTGACATGGTGTCCTTCCAAAGCATTGCCCTCTTGGAAGTCGTGATCAAGAAGAGCCTCAAGCATGATTTTCTGATTTCAAGCTCGTTAAAAAATGAAATTGTTTTGAGCATAGTTTTTCGCTTTCAATCTCATTAAAAAATGAACCCAGTTACGAGCATAGTTCATGTTTTTGTGTCAATCTCGTTAAAAAATGAAACAAAGGTCTAGGGATTGAACCTTGATTCTCAAGCATACTTCTTGTTTCTGTGTGAAGCTCGTTAAAAAATGAAACAAAGGTCTAGGGATTGAACTTGGATTCCCGAGCATAGTTCTTGTTCCTATGTCAATCTCGTTAAAAACTGAAGCGGATTGTTCCCCCCCTCTGTTGAGTTAAGTCCTTCATCTAGTATTGGAAGCTTCCTTTCCTCCGCCTCTACATTTGGACGGAACGAATCTCGGGGGGCAATTCTTCCAGCCTCTGGACTTCATGTTGAAGTTGAGCCACTAGCTTCTTAAGCTGGGGGCTAAGTACCAACCATGCATTGGGAAGTCGCAAGCATAGTTTTCTATGGTTCAAGCTTGTGTAAAAATGAAACCACCTACCCCAAGCATAGTTTCCTCTGGTTCAAGCTTGTGTAAAAATAAAACTAGGTCCAAGCATAGTTTTGTTTTGTTTTAAAGCTTGCGTAAAAATGAAAAAAATCGCGAGCTTAGTCTTTGTTCTTTCTCATGCTCGTAAATACATGAGAATAAGTTACCGAGATTAGTCTTTGTTATTTCTCATGCTTTTAAATCAATGAGAATATAACCGAGTATACTTTTATCACTTTTTCGGACTCGTAAAGGTTATACGAAAAAGGAACCCACTGGAGTTCCCTTTAAGCTCTTTTTAGACTCTCTAAACATGAAAATATTGTCGAGCGACCTTGTTCTTTTCATGCTCGTTAAAATATTTGAAAAAAACATCTGTTGAGAGATAGTTTATCTCTTTTTTGGTCTCATCAAACTACTTTACGAAAAAGGAACTGAGAGAGTTCTCTTTAACTGTTTTTCAGACTCTATAAACATGAAAAACCCTTCAGTTTTCTTTCTTTGGACTCGTTAAACAAACATTTAAAGGCCCATATGGGACCGAACCACTCCTTCCTAGGGTTCCTTAAACATACTCCGAGGGACTCATCCGAAGGATGAGCTTATATCTACAAGAATATGTTATCCTCCCCAAGCTTGTGTAAAAATAAAGAGGTACTCACCAGAAATGGTGAGGGGGGGATTGGGAAAGAAATGTGTATAAACTTGTATTCTATGGAAGAGTCACTTTTGAACATGACACCCTTTCACTCGCCTTGCGTCTAGGTTGGAAAATACACTTGTCTCTTGATCATACTTCCTTATAAGATTACAAATTGGTATGTGATCCCTGTTGTTGAGTCAATTTTTCCAAGACAGATGGCGTGTCATCAATATGTTCAAAAAATAAGTTCAACCCGGAAATCCTTCTATTGCGTCGACCATTTTTGAACTCCTTAAGCCTTCTATTACATTGGCCATCCCTGAGTCAGTGCTAAATCACTTGTTACTCTGATCCACTTCAAATCTTGTTACCCGTTTCATGTCATTGATGTGGGATACATTAAGGCCCTCCTGTGACAAGTCTTTTCCTGTCGATTTCAAGTCATTATCCAGGAATTAGACTTAGAAATTAATTGGTACCTTGGAACTTGCATGCCTCAATGGTAGGGTTCCTCGCTTTCGACAGTGGGTTTTCATTATTGATCCATGATCGGGAGATTTCGTCGAGTGTTCAACCTCAACTCATTAATTCACATTCGTTGGATTGTACTAGAGTACCTTAGGATTAATTTACATTAATGGTGATTTCCCTCGCACTTGTTAAGGGTATTCACTAATGATTGGTAATCAAGTGGTTTCTACCATGTTCGACTTCAACACATATATTCATATGGTTAAATTTGTACTATAGAATGGTGGAGATGAAGACCCTGGATCTTTTCAGACAGATCCAGGTTGCGTTGGAGTATATTCAGTGTACTGTTACATAGATCCACATTGTATGTCTCGTGGCTATGTTCAAATTTGAGTCTTTAACACATAGATCCACGGTGTATTTTTGGTGGCTATGTTCAGATTTGGGTCATAATGGCATGGATCCACAGTGTATCTTTGGTGGCCATGACCTGTATTACTTGACATGGATCTTTGCATGTCGGCATTTATGCTTTCATTCAGTTGTATTCTGAGTATGGGAATGCCTACCTTAGTGATGATATATAATTGTACTGTATTTCCTTGTTTGTTGGCAGGTTTCCGACCGACGGTTTCTTATTCCTTACACACACTTGATAAAGTATTCCAGCTATCACTGTATTCTAACTTCATACTTTGGGGGGCTCTCTGTTACACATTATTTTCTTTATCCCTATGACCGTTAATGATGTAAACCTATTTGTTTCCTTCAGAGGGGTTAGTAGCTTGAATTCCTAAAGAAAGAAGGGAGAAGAACTTTTCTTGAGAGAAGAAGTTGTGTTTTCCTCTGTAAAAACCCTATTTTGGAGGATTTCCGCAGGTTGCTATATATGCAGGGTGCGGAAATGGTTGATTTATGCACCTTGCTTTATAGCCACGGTGCAGAGTTTCTGTAGGCTAAACTATATCTAGGGTGTCGTGACCTCCGTACGTGGGAAAAAATGAGCATTTTCTCGATGATTCTAGAAGGAGAAGCTTCTATGGTGAGGTGGCCTCCGAATGGTTTGGATCTTACTCTCTTTCATGATTTAGTGGGATCATCCTAACCTCCTCACCTTATCCTCTTCAACTTATAAAAGGAGAGGAGCTCTCAGGGAGAAAGTTAGCTTGATTGAGTTGAATTTGGCTTGAGATTGCTAGCTTCGTTGGATTGGCATTGAGCTTTTCTTTTGTCAAGATAGATGTCAGATCTATAGTCTCATAATTCTTGGATCGGAAGTGTGTGAGAAGCAAGGAACTGTTGGAAGGAACCTTACAACATCAAGGAATCTGGTTGTAATCTCTCTTCCTATTATTTAATATAATATAGTGGCATGCTTCTTTCCCATAGAATTATCTTTATTTTGTTGCATAATTCCTTGATCTTATGCATAGGTTGTCATTGAATATATTCTCTTTTCTTTCACTTTGGTTGGTTTGTGTCGCACTACAGAATCAATATCACAAGAGCACCAGAGTGAAACAGGAACAAAAGAGACATAAGGAAGCGATATTCAAAGGTATGTCACTCTTCCTTTCTTTGATGATAGATTCGATGATTAGAGCCTAGGGAAAGTGCCATGTTTTGTCTCATTTTTTTCTAGATCTAGGTGGATCTAGGGAGATTATTTTATGTTCTCATTTACTGATTTATCCTACAACAATGTGGATGACTTATTCTTAATTGGAGAATAAAATCTCATCACCGAATGTAAGAAGAAGCTCGCTTCAAAATTTGAGATGAATGACCTTGGCCTAATGAATTATTTCTTAGGTCTTGAGGTATGGCAGAGTCCAAAGAGAATCTTCCTTAACCAAGGGAAGTTTGCAGTTCAAATCCTGAAGAGATTCGACATGTTGGAGTGCAAGTCCATGAATACACCCATGGAAAGGAAGTTGAAGATACTAGTTGATACTTCCTCATAATTAATTGATGCCACGCTGTATAGACAGATCATTGGATCGTTGATGTACCTGACAAACACGAGACCAAATATTTGTTTTTCCATGAACACCTTGATTTAGTTTCTAGTAGAACCTAGACATGTTTACCTAATTGCTGCAAAACATGTGATGAGGTACCTTAAGGGTACATTAGATTGTGGTCTCGGCTATGATGGAGATCATGATTTCACACTGAGTGGGTACACTAATTCAGATTGGGATGGAATTGTCTCTGACAGGAAGAGCACTTCAGGACGTTGTTTCATTTTGGGATCAACCATGATCTCATGGTAGAGTAGGAAGCAATTCAGCATTGCTCTCAGTACATCGGAAACATAATACATTGCTGCGTGTTCTACCAGCTGCGAAGCTATATGGCTTCGAAAGTTGTTGACTAATCTATTCGACCTAGAGATGGAAGCAACCACGATCCTATGTGACAACTAGAGCTGCATAAATATGATAGATAATCTTGTATTTCATGACAAGTTGAAGCACATAGAGATTTTATATCATTACAACCGTGACATGGTGCAGAGAGGAGCCATAAAGCTCCAATATGTTAGCACGGATGAACAGGTTGTCGATGTGTTGACCAAGCCTCTATCTCGTGTAAAGTTTGAGCACTTTCAAGATAAGCTTGGTATAGTCGGAAAGGACCTCCTTCGAAAGGGGGAGTAGTGTTGTGTTGAGATACGCTAGCCTAGTATTGTGCTTCTAGCTTAATTGATGTGACGTAAATCTAGTCTAGTGTTGTGATTCCAACTTAATTGTTGTGTTGTGATTCCATCTTAATTGTTGTGTAGTGTGCTAGCCTCACATTGTGAAGATGTGCTAGCCTTGTGCTGTGATGATGAGCCAGCCTCATGCTGTGATGATGATGTATTAGTTTCATACTAATCCATATTGATGCAGATGATGATTTCATTCCATTGAGGATGACGATGTTGTCGATGAGAAAACCTCTGATGATTTATAGATACACCAATCAGTGTTCCAAGATGATATTGATGATGCTTTCCTCTCACCCACCTGATGTTGTTGATGATTTTGTCCTCTCTCTCGTCTGATGTTTTTGTAGAATACCCTTCTTGTTAAGGGGGAGTGTTGAAATAATGTAATTGCAAAGTGTATTCTAATTATTATTGTTCCATTATTCATTAGACCAATCCCCTATTGCGAATTGATCATGTCGGCTATTGTAAAAGACCAAATCCCCTTTTGCAGATTGGTCAAAACATAATTGTAATATGTAGAATAAGAAGTCGGCCCCAGAATATATTAAACGGAGCCCAGAATATATTAAAGGTGTTTATAACCACCCAGAAGAAGAAGTTGACCCTGCTAGTGAAGAGACACCTCCACACGTGCCAGAGTTGTATAAATAAGGAGGCTAGCACCTTATTTAGACACACACTCACTTGTTCATTGAGAAGCAAGTTTCAGAGATGCAGTTGGACAGAGAGAGAGAGAGGTGCATTCTTGGGAGAGGACTTCCTGTATTTGTTTGAGTTATCTCTTGGCATTGTATTGGCTATCTATAATAAGGAAGTTTTGTTGGGTTTTCTCCCCCATGATGGTTTCCTAGGATAAATGATGTGTCTCTTGTGATTGTGTATTTCTCAGTCATCCTATCTTATGCTATTGTTATCTAGTGAAATGCAAAGAACTCTAATAATAGCTTAAACCTTAACAAATTGTTCGATACGTATTCAAATTTGTTTTCGTCAATGGAACAACAATTGCATAAGGGGCAGATTCCACTTATGCTCTTCAAAAAAATAACAAAGAAAAGGGATGTTAGAGAAAGGATCTTTTGAACAAACCAGGCAACCTTTGTAACAGAGTTGCGAGTAGATATAATACAGGATCCAAAGAAAATAGCTAGCTCTACAACTGTTGTGCGTATACATCCACAAAATCATCCTCACTTTGCTTGTAGAAATAGCCTTGAACAAATTTATGCACCGTGTTTTATTTATTTATTTATTTAAGGGGAGGAGGGGGTGCAGTTGTGTATTATATTGTTCAATGTATTAATTTCTATGCTCACGTTGCCAGGTTGAAGGTGTTTTAGTTGCAGCCAATGTGTACTCGACCCCCTTTGAACCTGTATGTGAAAAATGCAACTATCTTTCTTCTGCCTCTGCTTTGATAAGTGATGATACGATTGATTGTCTGTGATGCGGTGAAAAATGTCCATATATATATGGACACTGCGTCAATGTTGTCTTCTGAACCGTGGACAACACAACCATGCATTGTACAGTTAGGCGGCCTCTATTAGAAAATGTGCTTCCTAAGTTGGCAGAGTTGTCATATGAAACATATCTATAGAAAAAGGCAAGCAATGTCTACATGTTGCAGGACCTTCGGATACACAATAAATTCACCTTAAATGAGGACAATGAAATTTTGCATATCGACTAAAGAAGGGAAAAAAAAATACATGAAACTTTGTCAAGAAACAAAAATACCTCATGTGTCTCTGTAATATTTCTTCAACATCCAGATGAATGTTCGTCGGACATTGTTCGGTCCAAAAAATGGGAAGCATGGCAGCAAACCCCATATATCCCATGGCCCCAGTTATTTTCTACTGGGAACATATACCATATGCAAGAGAAAAATGAATGCAACAACGTCTTTTCTTTGTATATGAAATTGTTTGGTGCAAAGGTGGATGCGTCCTGCTCTATGGAACCTTCTGGGAACTTACTTGTAGCCTGTTTGAAGTTTAGTTGGTTCTTGGTTGTGTTCTTTTTCTGTCAATTTGTATATCGCGAAACTATGACTATTGTTTGGAGGACACGAAACAATAGAATTGAATTTTTTAGCCAGCTATCCTGCAAATCCGCCTGATCAGTTCTATGGCGCTGTGACACAAATGTAGAATGTGGCTTGTTTTGGAATTTTTCCTTGATCGATGAACTTGGTAAAATTGATCTCCTGGAAAAATTTGAAATCAATGAATATATACTGTGCGAAGTGCAATTGTGCTATCATATCAACAAGAGGCCCTTAAAATTCAAATTGGTTGTTGTTTTAGCATTTTTTCTTAATCCATGAACTTGGTAAAATTAATCTCCTGGAATAATTTGAAATCAACGAATGTTTACTATGCGAAGTGAAATTGTGCTATGATATCAACAAGAGGCCCTTAAAATTCAAATTGGTCCTTGTTATGCTTGCGGTGATAGAATTTTAAAAAACTTTATTTTGTTTCCTTCCTTTTTTTTAAAATAAGCGATTTAACATCCTTTGATAATTTTATGTAATTCAATTGTACGATATTAATACTTAATATTAATAATTTAGTATTTGAAAATAATGTTTTTAGATAATGTTAGATAGGATGACCATCCATAAACAATCGCAATGTTGAGCCCACCAGTCCTTTAGTCCTTCTGTGAATTTGTATATCGCGTAACTCCGAGTGTTGTTTGGAGGACACGGGACAATAGAAGTGCAATGTTGAGCCAGAGAGCTCGCAAGTCCGCCGGTCAATTTGTATATCACGAAAGTATGGGTTCTATTTGTAGGACATATAACAATAGAGGCTAAATTTTAAGCTCGCCAGGTCGAGAAACCGCGATCCAAAAAGTGCCTAGGTATGGAATGAAGGATCCATCCATGCTCTATAAAATCTCATGTCCATATAAAGTACATGTTTAATATGTATTGTTCGTTTGTCGAAAAATTTCTAGGTGCGGAAGTTGTCACTGGACTCCATCTGTAAATTTGTATATCGTGGAACTCCGAGTGTTGTTTGGAGGACATAGAAAAATAGAAGTGCAATGTTGATCCAGGCAGCTCGCAGGTCCGCTTGTCAATTTGTATATCGTGGAATTCTAGGTGCTATTTGTGGGGCGTAAAACAATAGAGGCCCTATTTTCATCCCCCCAGCCCGAGAACCCATGATCCAAAAAGTGGCCAAGTATGGAATGTAGGATATGTACATGATCTATACAAATTTCATGTCCATACTTTATAAGAGTACATACTTAGTATGTATTACTCATTTTTCGGAAAACTTTTAGGTGTGTAAGTTGGCGGATTCACGACTTCATATTTCACTTACTTTTATATCACCAGCTCGACCGACCGCTTCCCCGTTTGATATTGTAATAAACGAATTTAAGCTGGCCCAAGTCCAAATATGTTATGACATCAACACGAGGGCCTTAAAATTCAAATAGCTCACAAGTCCGCTTGTGAATTTGTATATCGTGGAAATGTGGGTGTTGTTTATAGGGTACAAAACAACAGAAGCCCAATTTTGAACCCGCTAGGCCGAGAACCCGCGATCCAAATTATGGCTAAGTATGGAATGCAGGATTCGTACATGCTCTATAAAATATCATGTCCATAGTTTGTAGAAGTACATCTTTAGTATGTATTGCTCATTTCCTTCTAATGTTGTTTAGAAGACACAGAACAATAGAACTGCAATGTTGAGCGAGGCAGTCCCCAAGTTCGCATGTCAATTTGTATATCGCAGGACTCTGGGTTCTATTTTTAGGATACTGACCAATAGAGGCCCAGTTTTGAGCGCGCCAGACCAAGAACCCATGATCGAAAAAGTGGGAAAGTATGGAATGCGGGATCCATGCAAGCTCTATAAAAAACTCATGTTCATACCTTATAAGAGTACATACTTAGTATGTATTACTTGTTTTTCGGGAAAATTCTAGCTGCGGAAGTTGGAGGATTCACGACTTCATTTTTCAATTACTTTTATATCACCAAGCCGACCGACCACTTCTCCATTTGGTATTGTAAAAAATGAATATAAACTTGCCCAAGTCCAATTGTGCTAATACATCGACAACAGGCCATTAAAATTCAAATAGTCCATAAGTCCTCTTGTCAATTTGTATATCACGGAACTCTGGGTGCTATTTGTAGGGCACATAACAACAAAGGCCCAATTTTGAGCCCGCCAGCCTGAGAACCTGCGATCCAAAAAATGGCTAAGTATGGAGTGAGGGCTACGTACATGCTCTATAAAATCTCATGCCCATACTTTATAAAAGTGCATATTTGGTATGTATAACTCGTTCCTTGTGAAATTTTCTAGGTGCGGAACTTGACGGATACACGTGTTCAGATTTCCACCTATTTTTATATCAATAGCCCGACCGACCTCTTGCCCGGTTCATATTATACAAAAAATTTGGAATGCAAGCTTTCGAATACATGGGTTTTTCTTTGAAATAAGATATTTCACATCCTTTTATAACTGTATGTAATCAAATTGTACAATAATAATATTTAATATTAATACTTTAGTATTGAAAACAATATTTTTAGGTAGTGTTAGATACTTGATAGGGATCAACATCCGTAAACAATCGCAAGGTTGAGCCCGCCAGCCCTAGAGTCCATCTGTTAATTTATGTTTGAATGACATGGAATAATAGAAATGCAATGTTGAACGAGCTACGCGGTAAGTCCGCCTGTCAATTTGTATATCGCGGAACTCTTGAGTGCTATTTGTAAGTCACGGAACAATAGAGGCCCAGTTTTGAGCCCGCTAGCCCGAGAGCCCACGATCCAAATATTGGCTTAAGTATGGAATGCGGGAATAGTACATGCTCTATAAATCTCATGTTCGTACTTTCTAAAAGTAGATTTTATGTATTCCTCATTTTTTTCGAAAAATTTCTTGGTAAGGAAGTTGGTGGATTCACGTATTCAGATTTCACTTACTTTTATATCACCAACCCCAACGACCAACGACTTCCCCATTTCATATTGTACAAACGTCCTTGTCTAATTAAATTGTACAATATCAATATTTAATATTAATAATTTAGTATTCAAAATAATGTTTTTAGATAATGTTAAATACTTGATAGGGATTAGAATCTGTAAACAATGGAACTCTTGAGGCTGCTAGCCCTGGAGTCCATCTGTCAATTTGTATATCGCGGAACTCCAAGTATTGTTTGTATGACATGAAACAAAAGGAGTGCAATGTTGACCGAGCTAGCCTGCAGGTATGTTGGCCAATTTGTATATCACAAAATTCTAGATGTTATTTGTAGGCCACGGAACAATGGATGCCCAATTTAGAGCCTGCCAGTCCGAGAACCCGCGATCCAAAAAGTGGCCAAGTATGGAATGCGGGATCTGTACATGCTCTATAACATCTCATGTTCATACTTTATAGTACATATTCAATCACGGGTTCCTGCATTGGCGGGTTTAACATTGCGTTTCCATTATTCCGTCGCGTGCAACTAGCACCCGGACTTCCGCAATTTACAAATTAGCAAAAAAAAACCCCTTCATCTCATATGATTTCATTTTTTGTTTACTTATTCCTTTTTCCCAATGTCTCATGCTTTTATATACAGAACCCGAAGTTCAACGATATACAAATTGCCCTCTCGCCATTGCCCTTATGTTGTTCCCCTATGCACAAACAACAACCGAAATTTCGTGACATACAAATTGATGACCGATATCTGTCACTGAGATGCAATATGACCATCAGCCCTTAACGTCTCCTGGGTATATCTTCTGCCCTTTTTCTTTTGTAACCCGCCTGACTGCTTTCCATACTTAGGTATTTCTTGGGATAAGTTTTGTGGGTTGGCGAGTGCACGAAATGTACAATGCTTCGTCGCAATTCGCCATCATTGCTACCTTCGTACTTGTTTCCAGATATGCAGTAATTAAACTTTAATGCTAGTAGTTCATCCTACAGGGACGGTTAAGATTGTCATTAATGTCCGAAAATTCGGAGAAGATTTGTCATTACTATGAATTAAACTAATATTTGTGCAGAATTATGTTATCCTTTACAAGTATTCATTTCAAACATGATGAAATCTGTTTTTGTGCACCGACGGGTTGGCGCCTTTAAGAAATTTCTAATTCGTAATCTCTCTTCATCGTCGGCGCAAGCTTCACACTTTTTTCTAATTATGCAATTAGTGAGTTGTAATGGTGACAACTCATTCCGCATGAACCCTGGAGATTTTCATTGATCAACGAAAGGCTCGAGGATATATTCCATTGATACACATTAAACCATAATTTGCGGAGGCTTATATTATGCCTCCCGGATTTCCATTTCAAACATTGTCTCAAGCAAACGGAAATTGTCGTTAGCTTGTGGCAGCAGTTCTATCCAGATACAGTAAATGCATTCGGGCATAATGGCCAAAGATTCCACTATCCCAAGGCATATTCTTACTGCTCGTCTCACTCCGCCCAAGAGCAAAAAAGGAGATGGTCCCTTGGTACACCGAGAGATATATTTCAAGCCAAAGAATGCCAAGGAAACCCTACCTGCTCAGAGAACCTTCTCGGTTGCGTTCATGGTTGCCGTAGAGGTTGATGTCATGGATTTTGATCCGGAAGAAGATGATCTTATGGCTGATGATACGACAATGGATGATGGAAATGCAGAGACTCTTCCCACTCCTGCACCCAAATTGAAATCAACCATAATGGGCAAAACTTCCCTGTTCAGTGATGGCGGTCCTGACAATACCAAAAGGATTTTTAGAAAAGAAACTAACGTTGACCGCAATAGCCGCTTTGCAGCATGAAAGTAGGAATTCCAAAGTTCGAAATTAGTCTGTTCTAAGTAGAAGAGTTTCACTGTAAAGAAATGATATGTTGATGCTCCCAGAGATATATTTCACGCCAAAAATGTATTCTCTTGTGGGACTACTATCCTCTTCTCTAGATATACAATTAACATATTCGGGAATGAGGTCTAGAACTCTCATCTTTGGGAGGCATTTTTATACTAGTCATCTCCTTCCACCCAGAATGGACTAATTTGGGCCTCTAAAATTGCACATGCAAAATGTATCCTTCAATTTGTTACGACTATGCAAAGGTGGTTTCAGTTAAGGGCTATTCCATTTTCCCTACAACATTTTCCATCTTCTTTCTCACAGGAAACTTCTGAAAACTATCAATTTCACCACAGGATGATTCATTGAGGAGAAAACTGCAAGGATGTTGCATACTATGGATCCCGTGCCTGTGTTTGTGGCAGATACGTTCAATGTTTTGGCTCGAAGAATTGGGTCCAATTTCTTAGGATAGATGTACAATACTCGGGTTTTTCTTATTTTTTTAAATGGATTTGCTATTAAAAAAAATTCCCTGTGATTCTTCGTTGCTGCTTCTTTTTTGGATTTAACGCCTATTCTCATTGGCAGGTTCGGTGTTTTTGTAGTTCTTGGATATTGTGTTTACTTAGGTTATTTTTTCTATGAAACATGTAACAATTATATGACAATGTACTCTGTCAATCCACCAACCTTTTATGCAAACAAAAAATGGATTACAAACAGTTTCAAACCAATGTTCAATTCTATTCGTAATACAGATGGAACATAGTAACAACAATGTACAATCTTGCAGCAAAATCATTATTCTTGTTTCTAGGCATACAATTATTAAGTTTTAATGCTAACAACCCATAATGAAAGAAGTTTAATACTTAATTTAATATGTTATAGTCATAGAAGAATGTATCAAGAACACAGTTACACCCACATGTTCCAATAAAATATAATCTTCAACAAAACATTTGTTGGAAATTAGTAGAAAATGAAGTTTAATAGTTAAGTTAATATGTTACAGTCATGGAAGAATGTATCAAAAACATACTTACACGCACAGGTTGCAATAAAATCTAATCTTCAACAATGCATTTGCTGACAATTAGTAGAAAATGATGGTTTTGCAAAAATGGGGCTTCTTTGAAACCAATTCACGCTTACGAAAAATGTCCTCTGCCTTTCTATTTTCCCACTCTTTTATTCCCTCTGGTTTCTCTTCCTGGTTACTTAATCATCTTTTTTTCGAAAATGCCTTGCTGAGCGGCTTGGCGATTTCACGCGTTTCCAACAAGCGCTTCCCCTTTGTTTTAATTGGCCCTCTATTATTCTATGTCCTACAAGTAGCAACCAGAGTTCCGCCATATATAAATTGGCAGGAGGACTTGCGTGCTGACTAGCTCAACATTGCACTTGTACTTTTCCGTGACCTCCAAACAACATTCGGACCTCCACGATATACAAATTGACACATGGTCTCCAGGGTTGGCGGGCTCAATATTGCCTTTGTTTACGGATGGAAAAGTGCTAAAACGAGCCATACCACATTTTCTCCATAGATGTTATATTAAAGGGAAAAGCATTTCCTTTATGGTTATGTGCCCAACAAACAACACCCACAGTTCTTCACTATACAAATTGACAATCGGGCTTGCGGGTTGGCTAGTTAATAAAATGCCTTGGAGTTCCACGATAGACAAATTGATAGGCGAAGACACTTCTCTGACCGTGAATTCCCGGTAGGTGGGCTCTAGATTAGACTTTTGTTGTTCCATGCCCTGCGAATAGTACCGTCACTTCCATGATAAATAAATTTACAACTGGACTCAGATCATACCGTATTCCATATTACGCTCCACCTATCATGCCCTCTTCCATGGTATACATTTTGCACTGAAAAATTCCGAGAAATACAATTTAACCATCGAGTCCTTACGTCTTCTATGGAACTATTGTCACCCCATTTTCAAGCTCATCTCTCCGCTTTCCATTCTTCGCCATTTCTTCGAATTTCTTTGGGGGATCGTCGGTTTGGCGGGTTGATTAAATATTCAGTTGCTAGTCGTTGTTTTCTGTGCCCATGCCCCTTTGCAATTAGCAATTAGCAATTATATATAAGATCTTATTTGTAGGCATGCATTTAGCAAGCGCTAATTTCAAAAATCATGGAATGTCCTTTCCGCTTCGTCGGGTTGGTCCCTTCACGAAAACTTCAATCCTCGCTTTCGAGAAGGAGTCTGCTCGACTGCTTCCCTATTCCATACTTAGCCACTTTGTCAGAATTCCACAAATATACAAACTGACCGCTGAACTACCCCATCATGATCTCTTCCGTTTTACACGTTTTGCAGTCAAAATTTCTGATACATAAAATTTGGTCGCGGAACACTCGCCTCTCCTCAGTATCCCCGTAACCCTTTTTTGAATCACGTCTGACCGCTTTTCAGACCTTGCCATTCTTTCCTTGCTCTCCCCCATCTCCGTCACCTTCGCGCTTGTTTATAATAAAAGAAAAAAAATAGTTATATATATATATATATATATATACATATCTTGTTTCTAAATATGCAATTACTGACATTTAATTGTAACATCTCATCATGCAGGATCCATATAGATTTTCATTGATGGGCGAAAGGCTCGAGGAGATCTCCTATTAATGCGCATTAAACCAAGATTTGTGGGGGGTTATATCATCCCTTCCGAGTGTTGACTTCAAAATCATGAAATTTCATTCACACGTTGTGGCCTTGGCACGTTCACGAAACCTCCAATCCTTAGTTTCTCTTCGTCGTACCCACCACCTTCGCATTTCTAAATATTCAATAAGTAAGCTTTACTGCTAACAGTTCATCATGGACCACCCATACAGATTGTCATTAATCAATGAAAGGTTCGAGGATCTTTTCCATTAATAATCATTTAACCAAGATTTAGCAGAGAGTTACATTATTGGCTCTAACTATTAATTTCAACCATCATCTGGAGAAAACCAACGTTCTCATAAATCTATGGCATCAGCTCGACAACAGTTCTGTGGATATACAATGAACATCTTCGGGCACGAGGACCAGAACTTCTAGTGGTCTAGGGCTTATTCTTATTACTCAACCTCTGCCACAGAGAACCAAGTAATTTGGACCTTTGGGATTGCTCATGCAGGATGTGTCCCTGAGGTTTTTGATTGTAAGGACCTGGTATCTTGGTGCACCGATAAATTTATTTCAAACAAAAGAATTATTCCACTACGGGACCACTCTTTTGTTTCTTTGTCACCTCGGGTCTTCCGCCAGATGCTAAGATTGTCGGAGCCAACATTGACGTTCAAAGGAGAACATTCAAAACAGTTCCTAGAAAAGCATAATAACTGGTTGGACCTCTTGCCCCATTTATTGGAAAACCCGCTTCTAGTTCCTGAAGATATTACAAGCTTGCAGGTTAGTTCATTTAGAAATCCATTTTGTGAAATTGCATGGTTGTTTACAAGAATAACGAGACAGGAGTCCACAACAACTGTTTCCCAGATGGCTCTTTATATTTTGTATTTCACAGTCAACGAACAAGCCATTTTTTATTGGGGAAAGTTAATTTCCCATGAAATCTATTCTCAATTGTCAAGCTTCAAAATGGAAAATAAATTTTATATGCCTTCCTATTTAGTTTTTGTGATAGCGCATTCCTATCGATTTTCACAACTGTCTCTCTCCAAGAATGTCAACTGCGAATTCCACCCAATAACATTCTGGTACCATGCCTTGTGGAAGCACAAGGATTCCCACTATTTCTATGAAGTTTTTAATGGCTTCGTGTCTGTTTTCAAAGTTTTGTTGTTAGGATAAGATGCTCCCCGCATATTTGAACAGGAAACTAGTTTTTTGCATAGGAAGGGGACACTTGAACATTTGGATAATTACATTGTCATAAGAATTTTTGGCTCCACAGAAATACCTACTCTCCTTCCATGTCACATTACGAACAAAATGTTTGTTATAGAGGTAGCATGACAATACAATTACTAGTTGCATTTGTTGCAAAAGAAGAAAAAAAAAATAGTTTATTCCTCTGCCTTGGAAAGTAGGGAAGTTTGTGTTGAAAAACGTCAAGAAAATTGAGGAATTTGCAGCACATTCTAGCATCTCCAACCTCAGATATGCTGAAATCATAAGAGGGTTCGACCCCTATAATATTTTTGACAACATTTACAAACACTTGGCGTAAGCGATTGTTTTTTAAAAAAACACCTGCCCGAAAACAAAGACAGTGGCGACAATGCTCCTCCCTCTGATGTCGGCGACGTGGACATAATGAAAAGTTGCACTAAATTGTACATGAAACAGGGGAAAGGCCTCGGTGACAAGAGTGTTCAATCGACAAATAGCACGCCAAAAATTAAGACATTCTAGAGCATCTCTCCAATGGCCCACCACAGAAACAAAGAAACTCAAAGTTCTTCAAACGGAGGAGATAACTACCCTCCTCACTATAAAATTGATAGTTCTCACAAGATTCAAGTAGATAAGAAGAGAAAAAAAAATGTGGGATAGGCGAAAGAGCCAAAAATTCAGAGTGAGAACATGGAACTTGACATTGATCTGGATTGTAATGTCCCCATTTTGGGACATTATAACATTACAACATTTCAGAGTGTTATGCCTGCCCGAGTAGCCAGATAAGGGTGACAGAGAGTTCGGGAGATATTGAGGGGTTTATTTGGGCTCGAATTGTATCGTTCATCATTAGGATCCATTCTGCACAGCTGGGCTTTGGTTTCGTTGCATTCCGGCGATTTTCGTAATTTTGAGTTATTATGGGTCGTATCTTAATTAAATTCACTAAGAAGGTCATAATGGGCATATTACTTGGAGAAACATTTTAGTGTAATAGCTCATCGGAATCGGGAGGAAGAGTATTATAGGATAAGATGATGAGAAGTGACTTTCAGTGGTCGGAGAAGCCATCAGGATGGATAAATCACTTTTTACAGGCA